>JANEHU010001978.1:0-234936 GCA_027563435.1 Nasonovia ribisnigri | reverse complement strand
ATATTATTATTTATTAGTTAGTAATTTTATCGAGAATCATGATTTCAAATTTAAATTGAACATCAAAAGTAATTTGACATAATAATTAGTCAATTTGATGACACACAAATAACTAATAATTTTATTTAAGTATAAATATCAATAATTTAAATATAAGTATCTCCTTCCTCGAAAAATGGTATAAGGAGTGGGGTGTGAAAATAAACGAATCTAAGTCTATACAATGTTCCTTCACTCTTAGGAAGGGAATATGCCCACATATTAGGTAGGTATGCTTATATTTCTATGAAGTCAATTGATTAGTCATATATTACGAGAAATAGATCAAAAATGACTTACAAAATTAAAAATGCCCCAAACAGTATAAAATACACTAAAAATGCACAAAAAAAATGTTGTGGTTACAAAATGAAGAACTTTAAACACATCTGTATTTTGTAGCTTAGAAAGCATGGTGTAAGTCATTCCAAAAAAAAAAAAATTCAAATGCATAGTAATCCGAGCTTTAATACTTAATATAAATGATTTTAAATATATTTAAATAACAGGAATTAAATTTTAGATTTGAATTCATCATTAGGTTAATGAATACTTCTTAATACTTACAAATAATAATATACTGTCATTACATGATGTGTGAGGATATAATATAAATAAATTATTGTTCGGGATAGAAGTTAATATTGTACTTTTTTTATTACGATGATTCGTAAATTTCACTCGCGGGAATACAATTTTTGGATTTTTAACAAACGATGACCTACCGTCTACCGAGTATAATAACAATTATAATTATAATTTGTAACATATTATGGGCATTGGGTAGTATGTAACAAGGTAGTGGCAAGAAAAATAATTTCAAAATCTACGTTCGTCGCGTTTAGATAACATCTATTTTGATAAAATTCATGTCAGACGCGTGAAGTGTGTAGTTTGTTCAAGTTTATTTTTTTTTGTTATTTTATTAGACTTATTTATATTTTATCGTTTTCGTTTCATTCGTTGTACTACTTCTGTTTATGATTATAGCTACTATTAGAATAATACATTTCACAAGTATAAAAGAGTCGTTCGTCGATAAAAATAGAAATAAAATGTAAACTAAACGTATCAACTTGATTGATAAAGTCTAAAAAAAAACAAACGTATCTAAATATTATTTTTTACAATATTTACACTAATACGGCAAACGTTTTAAAACGGGGTGGAATAACGCGTTTAATAATGTTCACCATTAGCGAGAAGAATAATAATTCGGGTGACTAAACACGAATTTTTGGTTTTCAACGTTTGCACTTAAAATATACGAGTAATATTTTGATAAATAGATTGTTTCCCTTTCTTAAACACTACATCATCTCATCTCGAGTTGTGCGCACACCATTTTTATTATTTTTTTTTTTTTAGTACCGATACATTAATCTTGATAATGTTTTTGTCATTCCGTTCACGACACGCTCCAGGGATCCGTGTACGTGGCGTGGCGGTGGTGGTAGAAACTGGACACTATATAAGCGACAACTGTACTGTGTTTTTCTTTTTGACTGAACGGTTTTAGCGGTTGTTTTTCACCACTCCTTTGTTACAACCCTTTCTCGCGATTCGAGAGTCTATTTTTTTTTTTTTTTTGAGTCGTCGAATAATCCATTCGATTTACGACCACCCTAATATAATATTACAGTGTTAAAGAAATACAAATACTACTAACATGTACAATTTAAACTACGTACAACTATATCGGGGCAAATGTTATAAGTACTAGAAAGTTTTTCAAGCACAACAAAAAATTTTAAATAATATTTGTCAATATAATACTTATTAAATATATACTTATATTTTTTTTTTTTTTTTTTTTTTTACTTACAAACTGTTACATAAAATTGAACAATAAGTAAAATAGATAATTGAATAAAAGTGGCTTGAAGAAAGGACAGATTTAAGAAGCCTTCCATTGAAGACACTTTGTCAGCTATTTATATACATTTCTATAAGTTAACAATAAAGTTATAAATAATTAGGCAATTGACTAAATTAATAGGTCCCGACACCACCGCCTTTTTAGTCTTTTCCTAGGATTGTCGGGTATGTTTGCCGACGCAAGTCCTTTGATTAGGGGACATGGTTTTTAGCAGATAAGTTAAATCGTCTATAAAAAGTTCTAGCTACATCGCAGGCGGGTGAGATGGCAAGATCGTTATGTAACGTCTGGTTGGACTCGTAAAAAGGTGCTTTAGTTATAGCTCGGAGCGTTTTGGATTGGAAGCGTTGAATACGGTTAGTGTTTGAAATTTTTGCAGGGCCCCATAATTGAATTCCGTACGTCCACATTGGTTTAAGATAAAGTTTATATATTAGAAGCTTGATTGGTAGTTTTATGTGGTTGGAGGTTAGGAGAGAGCGGAGAAGAAACACATCGATTGTTTAAGGATAGCAGTTTGCTGCGAAGATGAGGAGACCATGTGAGGCGTTGGTCAGCAATTATGCCTAGATAGCGAGTGCTCTGCGTGGTTGGCAAGATTTGCTCATTTAAAGTAGGTACTACAAACGTAATATAAATCAATTTAATTTTGAACGATATAACATCAGGTAATCAGGTTTTAAATTGTATTAAACAAGGCTAAAATGTATCTTTATGTCACACCAACCAATTATCTGATTTAATTGCAGACAACAACTTTTATCGGAGTGCTGACACGGCAATGCATTGCTATTGTTAGATTTTTATGATTATGTGAACAGTATATTATCAGGTAGGCAATCTACCTGCAGTTGATCACGGACCGCACGTGGTGCGTACATGAGTGTATAATTTAACTCAAAAGTATCAAAATATTCAAACAATTGGTTCACCAAAACCGTGGTTCAAACTCGATACATTCTGTAGTAAAATACACAGGCTTATCGCATTAATAACAATAGTAATAATAATTATTAAAACCAATAGGTAATATCAACTATTTATAAACAAAAATAATAATAATAACAATAACCTCAAAATACTTATTTGAGAACTTCCCTGGGTAAATAAGAGGTCATATTTACCTTTTTACGAGGCATATTTTTCTCCCCAAGGTTTATCCTATCGCTGTACCAAATTCCATGGCAATTGGATGAACGGTTTAGGAATGCCTAAAGGACACAGGAGTATGGGTACTAACATTTGTTGTCTTTTAAATATATAGGTTACAGTGTAGTACAGTAGTATAGTGTAAGACAACTAATGTAGTTTGTCGAATTAAATTTTTTACTGATTTTTTTATATTTATAAATGTACCTGCATAATTTTCCATGGTAAATACATTTTTTTGAAAGGGCTTTTATTTTATATTTTAGTGCATTTAGAACTGAGCCCTTACAATTATAATATATACAGAGTCCCACACGGATCTTTCTGGATAATATCTTATTAAACTTAACTGCAGATAACTCCTAACCATTTTAAAATGATTTAAATCTCTAACACGTGTCCGGTCGTGCAAGACTAACATAATATACTATTGTTGAAAAGGCAATACAAGCGAGATATGGATTTTTATGCAGTACCTACCAGCGTCGGTGGAACGTGAAAATAACATTATAGGTACCTATAAGTAATAATATATCTTCGAAAATCTATCATTCGGAAGTCGGAAGTGGGAACGAACGGCGATGGTCCTTCACGAATGGTGGTGCAGAGAGGGTGGGAAGCCGGGTCCGGGTGTCGATTTGTTGTGTGTAATGTGAATGTAGACTTGAAGGCATTTTATATACATGTATACTGTATATTATGTATCGCTGCATCGGGCGATAAATGGTCGTCGTCGGACTGAAGGTCGGGAAATTGGACTCGGCGGCCCGCTGAAGCAGTGTATAAGACGTTATACGCGTCAAAACACCCGGAGGCAAGGGGTGGCGGCAGATACCGCGTGGACCTTGGAAATACGGCAGCGTTTCCTATCCCCCTCGGCCGCCCGCCACCGACATCAGCAATCGGTATACACGCACACACACACCCGCACACCCACACGCACACCCACCCACACACATACACCCGCACACGTATACATTTATATGTAGTCGGTCGTCGGCGGCAGGAACACCCGGTATGAATTATAGGAGACCGCCGCCGCCACGTACCGGAGGTCAAGTCTTGTTCGCCAGAGCTGTAAATAACAAAAGCTCTTTCCGGCTTCGTCCCCATATAAAATCTCCGCCACCCGCACCGATTCCACGCCATAGCTTGCGCCAGCACTAGACCGGAATTATAAATCCGATTCGAATTTCGATTTTTTTCTTCCCCCCACCCCTCGCACAGAACTCACGGATTCATGTATAAAATAAAACTGCATGGTATTATTATAATTATAATTGCGAATGTATTTTAGAGCAGCTGTTTGCGTATTTCCCCGCAATTGGTATAATATTAATATATTACCAGCATCTTTTGATGGCTTTGTCCATATTGCTAAGTTAGGAATAAAAAAACATATACTCGTATTCGATATTATTAACCATGACTAAATAACAATTTTTTTGGTGCCTCATACTCAACAATTGATTCAACTGTGTCCTAAGCCTAATAGTCCAATTACATTAAAATATACTTTATATCTAAGTAGTTATTAAATAGTTCAATATTATTCTCGAAAGCCATATCTAAGTATAGTATATAAATACATTTACAATACTACACTTTCGTACTCCATTTTTTACATAATAATATTTCATGTGCTTTCCTATAACGACAGTGAAGTCTGTTGAAACAGGCCATATATATAGTACCAAACGAACATAATTTTGAGTTCTCCAAATCTAGTCTCATTTACCAAAACTTTTTTCGAAGACGAAAAATCATTCTAAATTTTTCAATTCTGCCGATAAATTCGATGATTTTGGAATAACACGAATTATAATGTTCTCAATGAAGTCAAGACGTCGTAGTCAAAAATTTCCATTTCAATAATTTACAATTCGGTTGGCAGTAGTTTTTAATAAATATTTTAAGCAGAAAATTACTAAATTGTATACCTATCACAAATAATATTGTTTTATAAAAACACGTTTTATTTCCATATAATTACACGAATAATACAATTATTACGAGAAAAGCTTATCACTCGTCAGAGTCTTCTTCGCTCATCTCAAATTATAAGATATTATTATAATATCACGAATGTATTATATACGGTCGTCTTTGTGAATTTCAGCTTCGGTTTGGTATAATATTATTATCAAAATCCTAACCACTGTACGAGGCGTGTGCGATTTCCGAACTAAATCGAAGACGTCTATATTTTATGGCGTTAGCTATAGTTACACGTTTTAATATTGCAGCAGCGTTACCTATACAAGGTATCGATAACGAGATGTTGTCATTAATGAATGCGTTCGTTGTGTGGGTGTGGATATTAAATTATTATTATAACGTTGTACTTTTAATTAAAACTACTTTTTGTGGTCGTCTGGGGTACAGTTATAAAATTATTCACGAACAACAATAACAATAATTTAAATTATTAAAAGTAATTTCGCGGGAACATAATAATATTATACACCTACTTCTGCTGAATACGAACTCGTTGTATGTACTATCAATTTTAAAGTTATTAATTTCACCAACGCATTAATATTGAAACGTGTGGTGTTATCCCACACTGCACCGCAATGGAAATATATATAGAATACAAAGACTACCCCTTAGTTCCGTAAAAATGCTAACAAACATAATAATATGGTTATAATGTTCGCGAGTCGACAGATCTACAAACGAAGTATAATCACAGATTATTTCAAAATTGTTTGTAAAACGAATAAATTATGCTACTAAATGACCAACCCAACGAGCTTTTTAATTAATTGACGTCCACACATCACTCATTTAGGGTATATCGGATAAATGTTCAAGGCTTCAAGCGACGACTGTTTTATGTGATAGTTAATTTTCGATTTCGTCTAGTTTAAAACGTGATTTTAATTACATCATCATACACTTCAATATTCAAATATTGTATGTGTGAGTTTTTATTTATTTTTCATCGATGCGTCATCTGACTGATTTAATTCTAATTATGTTTTTGGTGGTTCAAAAATAACAGCGTTGATATCATTTTAATAATTTAACATAGTAAAATATAGAAATACGTATTCGAATAATATGGTGGGGGTGGGATTCATGGCGTTTTTCTGCAAAAACGATTCACCACAGCTGCTCAGTTCAAATCGATTGGCCCAACTACGTTACTCTGTGGAGTGTGTTGCATAATAATATTATACGTATCAAAGATTTAAAATTCGTACTCGTTTCGATGTGGCACATTGTGCGATTCGTAAGGGAGAAAGGCCGATATGGGTCGAGACAAGTCAGGTTAGACGTCTTAAGAGTCGATGTGAATCTCAAAAGAGTAAACGTGGAGAAGGAAATTTTGTGTCGTGTCCAATCACACCGTGCCTTGTATTGTCGAAATCACGAACATCTCACAGGATCCACAGTCATGATATCTTTAATTTCACGGGAGCAGCAGAGGTCCTGTACGACGGATTGTGGAATGAATGAAATCGCCCTGTACCCTAAATATTGCGGTCAAGGGTCGGCCATAGCTTAGGTGGTGGAGTGGAGGTGTATAGATGGTGGTGCGTGGTGTAGTTTAGTTACGTGACAGCGGGCGCAAAATAAATTAACGTGGAACAACGGCAGAGCACCACTCGGACGGGCCGACCAACAAAACAAAATACACGAGATAAAACAAAAACGATTTTTTTTTTTACACCGCCCCTTACACAAACCCATATTATAGTACGGGCCGTATCGCCTGTTGTTCTTTTTATACCCTTCGTCCCCCCCCCACCACTCATCTGACCGCAGTCGTCGTCGTCGGGGTAGTCATATAGTCGTAGTCGCGGTAGTCGTAGTCATCGTCATCGTCGTCACCACGTCCTTGCACAAAACGCGACGGTGTCGTATATCTCCGAGCACACGACCGCCACCCCCGCATGAACCCCAGTACGCACCAATTAATCACTGCTTCGTATGCTACGCACACACATTCAATATATAAGGCAACCCCTCCATACCGCTTTTATACTAGTGTATATATATATGTGTATAAACTTCCAAGCGGACCCAAATGTAATACGAAGCTTTCGGCGTGTACATTCATTTTTTTTTTGTTGCCCGTACCCTCATCGGCCCTGAGAAACGCGTGCCGCTCGAAACTTCTCTTTATTAAGCCAGTCGGAATGCTTGACACGTGGTTAGCGCAAAGTGCGTTTTACTCTCGTCCATTTTCCCGCCACGGTTCACATATAATACGTACAATATGTTATAACATATAAAATTCTGAATAATTAATATTATATTTATATATCAGTAGAATATATTTATCACATGTGACACCAAGCGCATACTATCCCTGCCACACGTGGTTCGGATTGGACGACGGTATACCTAAGTTGCCGAGGTCGTGAGTGCGTGTGCGTATGCGAGCGACTGATTCCGATGTAATTACGTTGTATTTAGTAATTAGCTAGTCTGACCTACTGCGACGGAATGAAAATAATACGAGTACCTCTACCTATAATATTATAATATTATGAGAACGACAGAATGGTATTTTAAGCATTTCCTATTCCAGGCGTAGAAACTTTTTAAAATATGTTTTGGTCTTGAAGACCTTTTAGTTTTCTAAATGCAACCAAGTACATCTTACAATATTCATAGTATGGAATCGTTCGTTGAGAAACAAAAGTATAAAAATTGGTTGATTCAAAAATTTATTTAAAAAAAAATATTTTATTTTTAAGTATACGAGTACATTGCTGTGACCTCAATTTTCATGAAATATTATATACATTATTATTTTTTTCCTTATAAGTATATAGCTTGTTTTGTAAGTAGAAAGTTCATGCTTGAATTCAAATTTGCATAAGTGATTATAAAACAATACATAATAAAATAGGGGGAAGTAAGAACCACTCTGGTGTAAAGTAGGCGTGGAGTGTGCCTATCTACCATGAGTATAAGTCACAGTAATTTATGTGTTAAAAATGAATTCAATAATAAATTATTGCATACGAAAAATGGTTCTGAGCGAAGACGATCTGTCAGCCTATATTACACCTTATATTTTAAGATATATTTATTATTTATATTGTCATAATAATAAGTAATTAATTTAACTATTAGTAATACATTAAGTCAAATTAATGTTGACATTGTATTTATTACACTATTTAATATTTTAATATTTAATTATTATTTATTATAATAGTGGGTACCTATTTCAATACTATTTTACCGTAGATTGGTGTGAATCACGAATTAAGATATACTGAATACAGAACGAAAGGAAATAAATTGAATACACTAGTTGCTAAGATGTGTCACACCGCCTATCGCTACTTTAGCCCTAGTGTATAATTATTAATTTATGTACTATTTTATCAGTACTACCACAAAAAAATCACTAACTTATTCTAATAACACAATTCAGTAAATAGGTACCTAAACATTTTAATGTTTTAAAATCAAATTTATATAAAATAGTTTTAAAATATTTCCATGTATGCGAAATAGTTTTATTAACATTATACAATAATAATCTATGGTTATTAGTTTTTCAGTACCAACATAAAATTTTATTGATTTTATTAAAATTGTTTTTACTTAAAAATTGACATTGTCCCTTAATTATAGAATGTGAGCGGAGCCAAAGAATATGTATTTATTTTACAATGATGTGTGTTTTTTTCTGTCCGTCTGCCCGTCGAATTTTTAAAAAAATCAATTTAATTTTTTTTATTCTACTTAAGCATTAATAACCGTTAGACCCTTGAAATGTTCACGAAATTTTTTTTTTAGCATTTCACAGTAAAAAAGCTTGACAATTTAATACAAGGTTCCTAATAAATTTCATTAATTTGAGTTCAAAAATATTTAAGATACATATGCATGATTATTTCTTATATGTATTTTAAGTTCAAAATCTGACAAAATTTCGAAAAATTCAAACTATTTTTCAGTTACAAATTCATTAAAGTTTTTGCTTACGTAGCTAACATTATAAATGTTGATAGAAGACTACACATGACTATTCATACCTCAAACAAAAAAAAAAGTTTTTCGGAATGTAACATACATTTTTTACGAGCATTTAAATATACAGTTTTTACAACTTAGGATTTTCATCGGTAAATTAATGAATTTTCATATATCATTTTTTGTTATTTTGTTAAAATCAAAAACGAATAATCCGAGATACTTGAAATTTTCGCCAAATATTAAAATCATAATTTTTCATGTATGGTAAAATTTTCAAACAGTTTTGACTCTTTTTGAGCTATTTATAAGTGAGAAATTTTTTAAATGTTGTAAATTATTTTTCAGTTAGAAATTCATAAACGGTTTTCTTTTCATAGATAAGATGAACAATGTTAAATATAAAATTCCATATAAGTCTTCTATCAACAAAAAAAAGGATACTTACATTGAACATTCATTATTTATGAGGGTTTGAACTTATAATTGTTACGATATTTATGTTTTATCAATCCAAAACAAATAATAATAGACTCATGAAATGTTTACCAAATATTTATATTAGCATTTCCCAATACATGGTAAATGTTAAAAAACTTTTTTTGAGCTATTTATAGCCATGATCAATTTTTAAATTTTCTAAACTATTTTCCAGTTAGAAATTCATGAAAGTTTTCTTTTTATAGCTAACATAAAACATTTAAATAGAAGGTTCCCAACAAGTGTTTCCATCAAATGAAACAGTTGACTATCACGCTATTTATAGAAATAAAATATTTAAGATTTTTACAAACATTTTGTTAACTATTCAATTTTATTATTTATACACGTATGACACAACGTCTCCACTCAGAATCGTTTTTCGTATACAATGATTTATCATTTAATTCAGATATAAGGCATCAATTACAATGACATACACTACAAACACTGTACAGCAGATTTGTAGATACCCATTTTTACACCTTATTTTTCCGATACTTTTGAATCCTACTAGGAATTTTTACTTTTTACCCCATACACATACAATGGTCGTTTCTACTGTACTTTTTATTTTATCATCGTACACAGGATCAGAATCATTGGGTGCTTCGATATGAGATTCAGTATGAGAGACAAGAGTCAACCACATTATCCGTGTAACTCAAACACGAATGTTTGAAGTCGATTTTAATTAGATATAATTATAACTAATTAATACTTTTTGAATTCATCTTTATTGCTGGAATAGGTATTAATTATCAATGTTCTGAACAATACTAGTAATTTGAATAAACAGTTGTACCTAGCTACTATTTATTGTGTTTACCTTTACTGGAGTAGTTATTATCGTATATATCTTTAAATTGGAATAAAAATATATTTTATATTTCACAATTGATGTTGTGACTGTGTGTTTTATGCAATTTATTCTTTGGAATATTTTTTTTTCCGTGACTTCAAAAATATTACCTTATCTGCAATTGATGTGATTATATTTAAAATATTTGTATAATTAGGTTGTAATTTTCATTAATTTATGGTTATAATTTATATTTGTGGACAGCGAGGTACAATGGTCACACAGCTAGCTATGACGCGCAAACTTAGTAGTTCAAAACTGTTATCATGCAAAAAATACAACTTCGTAGTCTCTTCCTCTCCTTTAGTTCTATTAGTCTCCCTGACCCGTCGGAGACACTCCACTAGGAGTGACATCTACATACGTAAACATTGTCTTTCTAAAGAAGTCGGTGACATACTGTACCCATCCCATATGAGAAGACAGATACCAAAAAAATTCACTTGTGATTTCAGCCACTAAAAATTAAAAAACATATCATCTAAACGAATCATTAATTTTCTGCTGAGCTACATTAATTTTACTTCATTCAAAATACCTACAATAATAACTAATATAATGAAAGCGTTAACTATATTTTGTTAAGTGAGTCTAAACTTACTAACTGATTAAATACCTACTACTATACAAAGACCATATTATTATATATTTTACAAGACAACATACAAATCACTATCATTACTACAAATTATTAATTGTATATACAAAACATATATAAAACGTAATACACATTATACCTAGTATTACTTATATTCGGTTATAATGCATTAAGTTTATTTTAAAACAAAAATAATTTACATAAATTAATTTGTATTTATATTTTTAATTAAAAAAATGTATTATCACGATCACTATTATACGATCATTTAATTTGAACAAACCAAAAAGACCAAGTATCCTATTAAAATTTGAGTACATGCCGTTGTTTATTTTTTTCACATATAGATAATGTTGGTAATACATTTCACGTGTACCCAAAAACATTGGAGAGAAAAAGGAAAATAAATAAATCATATTATAATGTGTTTTACGAGTAGGGCTATTACTATTACCGTTACAGTTTACTATTATATAGGAAAAATATTGTGTGCATGTCAAGCTGATACCGAGAGGCACGTTATATATTTAGTTTGGAAATGGATAAGGACTGCGATCGAAACCGCGTTTGCCATTCTTATCTGCATTCGCATATCGCTGGTACACCTACAAATAGTTTCCATTCTGTTGAACAGTAGTTGCTCTCTGAGGGCATAATATTTACTTTGCCTGCAGTATCACAGCCCGCCGCCGCAGTATTCATACGACTCGGTTCGCAGCGATTCGTGCTCGAAATGTATGTTTCTGTTTGCTCGAATTATATTCCACGGGTATTAATTATTTATCGTACAAATCGCATCGTGTAAACATGGCGTGCGTATCATAATGCACGAACGCTCGATCGATATTCAACGGACGATTAGACCACGAGTCGAATATTATAACCTCTGCTTAACTTCATACGCGAATACGGTCGAGTTCAAGTCTTTCGTTTTAATCCCAAATACTGCAACTATTACTTCAGGCCATTGACACTCAGAAGTAACGAGTGTCCGAATCGATAACGCTGTTACGATGTTATTAAACGGATAATATTATGTGCATTGTGCGTATTATATTATCGACCGCGGCTGCGAATCATTGATTTATCGACGAAGTACAAAATCCCCAAACGAGTTGACTATATTTTGTTCCGGTAAAATCATATACCCGATGGCGTATATGGCTTTGGCATACAGGATGTGGCATACAAAAAAAATGAATGAATTTTAGAGAGGGAAAAAAATCTCAACAAATTTATCAAGTTAAATGTTTGTAGACAGTATATTTTACGAGATTCTGTAAAGAATTCAGCTTATGTATAGAACCCGAAATCATCGTCGTCCGTACTTTTCGACGGTCCCTGACCATCTCATCGGATACACTCGGTAAGGCATTTTCCAAAGTTTTCAAACACTCGTGCTGCAGTCATCTCGTGTGGATCTCACATTGACTGATTGATAAAATAATATCTATATAACGCACGATTAGGATGACAACTAAACCTGTATTCGTCTACAAACATAACAGCCACAGGCCCATCTCTCTACCCTAACCATCAACGAGTAACACCGTGGATCCAAACCAACCCGTTTATAATGGTGCACCCTGTATTACGTAATTCAGGATATTGATACATTTGTCGAACTGCGTGAACTACAACTGTAGATAGGTGCACTGGCATACCTATATGTTATAGTAGTAAACAATATCTGCGTTAGTGGTCAGAAAACTTGACCTGAGTAATTAGGTTTTACCGGTAACAGTTAATAATTTAAAGTTGAAACACAAAAATGCCGCTATCTTCGAGGACCGTGGCCCCAGTAGAAAATTCGATTTGTACAATTTCTTGCCTGTCAAAATAAACAAAACGAAGTTTTATTAACTCCCTCTTATAAATTGTACGTGCCTACAATACCATTGTTTTTAATTCAACTAGTCAACAGTATAGTACCTTTAACTAATTGGAAAACTTCATCAATGTTTTTAAATACAAATATTGTAAAACGTACCTCACATAATATATTTTTTATGCAATACGCATTTACTAGTGTTAAATATTTATGCATAAAAAAAATGTAATAAGTCAGTAATAAACCCTTAAGTTTAAGGTATGCGTGTGGTTAGGCTTAAGGCTTAAACATATGTATCACATCAATATTGTACTACAAAATATTACAAATCTGCTTAAATATGTGGCATATAGTTTAAAATGTGTGTATTAATAGGAATAACTTCAACGATAATAATAATTTTAATACCATTAACACTTTAAAACTTTGAATTGAAAACAAACATTATTGGCTTGCCGTTGGTACGGTTTACTTTGTTATCACGTGTATCACACAGGTGAATCGTTAAAAAGTTGTTATTATTGAAATCGGCTTAAATGCACTATAGTGTATATTCATTGTATATGATGAATGATGATGTAATATGTCTAGCATATTATTCTGTTAACTAAGACGTTGATTCAAGTTAAGTATACTATTATTGTTAAGTACCTATTATATGCAGATTTAAGACCAATAGCTGTACAATAATCACGAACTGACTCACTTTGTGATATTTATGAGAGTAGTCCATAAATAGTTTTCACTGTCTACAAAATCAACGAAATGTATTTGTTTCTCCGATGAAATGGTCGAGACACCACCGTAGATTTCATGAACTTCCTCATTTCTCAAGACTGGGATACAATATTGTGATACTTATTACATATTGCAACAAATAATAACATTAGGATTAATAAATACTGATAACCGCTTAGAAGTTCGAGACACATTTTCGTTTCATACCTGACATAATATGTTGCTATA
Organism: Nasonovia ribisnigri; assembly: GCA_027563435.1. Taxonomy (NCBI): domain Eukaryota; kingdom Metazoa; phylum Arthropoda; class Insecta; order Hemiptera; family Aphididae; genus Nasonovia; species Nasonovia ribisnigri. Next base: position 221,186 of record JANEHU010001978.1, on the reverse strand, counting down.
ATTTATTATGATTATATTGTACAAGGAATTACTTAAAGTTTCTATGTATGGGGTACATAATTATAATTATATATAATATAATCACGCCGTCAATAAAATATGCGTAACACGAATACGACACCATGCGTACATATTATTATATACGTCTTGATTCAAAGGGCACCAAGACTCAAGCAAGAGTATAAATATATTATTACGAACGGTTAAATTTGGTTTTTTTTTCAATTTAAGAGCATATTTTACTTTCTGAGATAGTGAAAGTTATTGAATGAATATTTTATAGACCATAAAATAGCCATAAGTCTACCACCAGTTTCAACTGCTTTTCTTTTCTTTTTTTTCTGATATTTCTTTTCCTTTTTTATTATTAAGGTTGTTCGAGTTTGTAATATTTTATACATGTTTTTACATCAACAAGAATGTAATCGTTGAACCCTCACTATGATTAAAATCTAAGTAATAATATACTATAGAACCATATACCAGGACATTTTAAACATATATTCTACGACGATAAAAATGGTCTTCCAAAATGACTATGCCGTTATAAAAATGATAAGACTGGGATTTTATTTTTTTTGTTTAAGAACCCAATGTCATATGTATTATACAAATCAATATTTTATTTTATATTATTATATTAAAACTATTAAATGGCATAACAATATTATAATATATTTAGGTTAATGTTTAATTTGTGTAAAAGTAAATTTAGTAGATTGAAAATGTTGATGAATGTATTTAATTGTTGGTATTCTTCGTTATTGATCACAACTCAAGCACAACCAATAACTAGCGTGTTAGAACATTTTTAAATGATATCTCAATCTTTGAGCGTACGAATGTTTACCATTCATAGATTAAAATTCATCTATTTATTGCGAAACAATAATAATATCTAGCATAAATTGAAATAAAAATAAAAAATCGTTGAATTTATGCTATAGTCATATTATAAGACTGTTATTATCATATTATTTATCAACGGGTTGATATTAAATTAAATTAAATTTGTACATAATTTTTTTGAAATTTTTATAATTTCGTTTACATTTCTAACGCTTATTGCACTTAACACTCTGTATATTTCATATTATGTATGCACAGAATCTGGTATACTATACATAATATTATGGATAAGGTACAAAAAAAAAAATGGTAAATATTATTTAATTTATTATTGATGAATAACATAAAAAAAACCAATTTTTTTACTGGAATTTTAAAATGAATTTTACATCTCAGAGGAATATTTTTGGAGGGTACGAAATTCAGGACTACCAAAACTCAACCACGGAAATATCATTACATTATCCTAAAAGGTTTGGCGTCGTAAAAGTATTCCACGGCGTAATATGATGATATACGTAAATGCGATATACCGCATGTTTTCGTGTGTGGTTTCGCAGTATATATACCTGGTTCAGGTGTAAACCGAAAACACTAAGTAATATTTTGAATTAAAAAAAAATATAAAAAGCTTTAACTTTTGGTCTGTCTATATAATGCTTATAGTAATCAGACCGATTTAATGTCTATATACAGCTTTAACTGTACAATAACTGCAGGTATTATAATATATTATTATTATAAAATGTTGTTGGTTTTTGGAGTACATATATTGGCGGTGTAACTTTTTTTTCAGTCCTCTGTAATATTAAAATCAACCCACTACGAGTATTAACATTCTATTGTACGGCAAGAATTAATTAAAATATAAAACATTATAAAAAATAAAAACTGTTAAAATAATTTATGTTTTGATATATCCTCACACTGCAATAGTTATATATACATTTGATATTTATTTAGAATGTGACATAATACTAGTACTATATTGTTATCGTAATTATTTTTTTTTTTAGACGAGTCTAATTGTTATATGGTGTTGTTTGTATATTTGTATATGATAAAATTATCTACCAATAGTTGGCAAGCTTAGATACATTTTATATGCATAGCTTTTTATATTACCAAGCTTAAAATAGATTTACCTGGTACTTCGTTGGAAAAATGGAAATTGCTATGTTTTTTTTTGTGTTTAAGAATGGAAAAAATATGCTAATGACCTTTGGAAATTAAAAAAAATAATAGTACTTTTATCGATTATAATTATTGTAATTTCTAAAATTTGTATATCGCTATAGTTTCTTTGCAGCTTATAAATATTTATATATAATTATAATATTTGTTACAATAATTTAACCTTTTTTATTTATAAGAATTTGTTTTTTAACTGTGCTGAACACTACAAATGATAATTATTGTAGGGCTAGAATATTTACAAAGTGTTATCATTGCTTTTTGTTTTTATTATTAGAGATAAAAAAAAGTTTTATCTATTTATTGTATGTTATGATTTTATTTCTGTTTTTCAATATTTGTATTTCAAATTACTGTAACACAAACTCTTGAGGTTTTCGTTACTAATTGGGAAATGTTACCACATGTCCAAAATGTATATCAATAATTTATTGTTTTTCCATCAACTAATTATTTATCATAAAATACGTTGTTTAAATTAACTTAAACAACATTAACTTTAAAAACTTAAAATTAATAATACTTGATAGTATACGAGCAAACCAAATTGATCATTTGTGTTTATCCTAAAATTTGACTTGGTCGGTTTTAGATTGCAACTTGAATTTACGCGCTCAAATATAAAGTTTCATTTTACAAATTACGTAGATGATTGAACACTTTGAAACAAATTGTTAAATAAGTCAAATATAAATGATATGGTATTTACAAACTAAACTATAAAATAAAACGTTTTCAAAATGTGTCAAAGAAAATAATTATTGTTTTAACAATTACGATGGTGTACACTGGACTTATTAAACGAGTCAACGATGTCATAAATAAACTCAATTAATAATTCGCACGTGTCGCACACCGTGAAAATCTATGGTTTCGATAAATTCGCATCAGGCGTCAGTGTGAAATCGATTAGCGACCATAGGTCGTCAGCTGCAAAGCTCGTTTCGGAGCGTTTAGACCGAACTTTGGCTCCCTGTGGCACAATTAAAAAATAGCTGCCTCTCAGGATTTATAATTTATTTAGACTTTTTTTTTTTATTTTATATTTTAACGATGGTTTAACGGTTTCAACTGTTAAGGTAATTTAGTAATTAGCCAAAATAAATGTATATATTTTTTTTTAATTAAAATACAGATTTTTATTACAATATTTTGATAATATTTACAATAATGATTAACAATTTCATAAAACTTCATAAAATTGTATTTAACATATAATTTAAAAAGTGGTATAGCTTCATCAAGTTGCATTTAATGATGCATTTGATGATATTGAAAGTTCTCACTTTATTGAGGATTTCTTTCATATTGTGTGGAAGGTTGAGAGAGCGTGTTGTTTCATAGATGGGACATTCTTCGAGTATGTGTTGTACATTGATGCGAGTTTGACATGACGTGTTGCATGTAGGTGGTTGGTCTTTTTTGATTAGGAAGGAGTGTGTAGTGGAAGTGAAGTAAATTCTTGTACAAGTAATGGGAATATTTTGGCGTCAGCTGAGATCCGGAGGTGTAAACCACTGTTTCGTTGAACTTTTTATGGACTTTAGTTTGTTGGTAGCTGGAATAGAGTCCCAGTGGTGTTGCCATGATAAGAGGATTTTATTTTTGACCTATGTGAAAATATCATTAGATGATATTTTATTAGTAGGGCTGTTAAGTAAGTTTTTAGTACCTACGAAGGTTGCTTCGTCAGCCATTTCATTTTCTTTTATTCCTACATTGGAAGGTACTTAAATGAATTCAATAATTTTCCAAATGTTGATTTGTTCAGATTGGTTTATTTGTGTAATCTCTTTTTTGGTCCACGGGTTTTAAAGTGCTGATGATGATTTAAGGATGTTGAGGGAATCGGTGATGATCAAAATATTTTTAGTTTGGATTGAATTTTCTAATTTAACTGTTTCAAGTATTGTATAGTTTTCAACGGTGAATATATTTGTTATTGCAGGAAGTTTGTGTTGGATAGTCTTGATTGTGGACAACAGAAAAACCTACTGTGTTCAGACTGAGGCATCCGTGTAAATATTATATGCGAGTATAGTCAGGGAATCGGAATTGGATAATTTTGTGAAAGTGAGATATTATTATCTTGTACCTTATTTCGTGTTTGCAGAGTGTGAGTAATTTTGTTGAGAGTTTTAGGTCCCAAAACCATGTAGGCGTTTTTTGAAGTCACACTGGTTACTAGGTAGAAGTTTAGATATTTTAATTAACCATAATAGGCGATAGTTAATCATTTTTTCCAAAAGTTCGCTTAGTGTGGTTATGAGGAACATAGGTCTATAATTGGCTAAGTTAAGCCTCTTTTTATTGGGTTCACGAATAAGTACGCCGTGTATGTCACCATACCGTGGTATGGTTGTTGCATTTCACCAAGGGTCTGGGAAGAAACCTTTTTCCCCAATTAGATTCTACAACAACATTTCGGAAATTCATAATTTTTGGGATGATTTTTCGCATATAGAACTTTTAATTTGAACTGTAGTGTGGTATTGGGTAAAATAAGTTCTTGAGATGAGTCCGTGATGTGAATGTTATTTTGTTGAGATTCATTGCTTTGTGTTGTATAATTTGGTTTTTCTTGCATTAGAGTTTATTTTAAATAAGAATGTTGGTTATCTTCTGCGTATGAGGTTACTCTGTAATTTGTATTAATTATATTTGCTTTTTGGATGTCATCCAGCTCTTATTGTAGAGAGAGGTTGGCAGCTTGGCTTGGAGGGTGGCTTTTGCTTTGTTGTAAAGTATTTTTAAAGTTTCAGTGTGATGTATGACCGGAACGTTTACATAGGTAAAATGTGAATGTGTTGTCTGTAAGAAAGATGCGATAATAGTTAGCGAATCAATTTTAGCCAGGTAGTTTAGGCGTGTCTTCGAATTTAATGTAGGTTTGCCTTATAAAACTTATGATGTGAGATACGTCTTCAATAGAGAAACTAGCTTTTAAAAAAGAGATTGGTGTAAGACTTGGTGTTACGCTTAGTCTATTTCTACCAATGAGGTTTAGTGCATTGGTAATATATGTGTGTGGAATAATAAGGGATACATTTGAAATGACAACACCTTTTGCTTGGTTTTCTAATCTTCGTATATCAGTGTTGTTTTTATCGACAGTGATAGTGATTATTGATGACATTAACTATATTAGAATTTGCAAAATAGATAGAAAAATAATTTTTTGAGATTCTTGAGAAGAATGTAATGTTTGGAGCATTAGTAATCAGACTAATTGCTTTAATGCATCCTATTTGTGGAGTTCCGTCGATTGCATTAAAATGGTGGCTTTATTTATTTTTTTTTGGAAAAAATAGTTTTGTTGTAGTTTCAGCAAAAATTTTTTGTGTGGCATTATCGTTTATAAAGTTAGTGCTGTTGGTGGTTGAGAGCCGTTGGTTTGGTACTATTTTTAGATTGTGATTGATTTGTTTGTTGGTTCTTGGTGAGTTAAGTGTAGATATATTTGTGGATGTTATCGACACTACATTTAGTGACGAGTAGCATAATAGATATTCGTGATTTTTAAAGGCAGTTTGTCGCCCATTGTTATGTTTTTCGGCGTAGTTATACCAATAATGTGTATAAATTATAAATTGTAGTGTACTACAAAATATACATTTTCGATAAACTGCGACACAGTGGTTCGACTTTTATGTGACACTCTACTACTATAATGATATAGATTCATATATATGAATGCCATAGTGAAATACACGTGTGGCTTCAACGGTGTTCAAACTGAATTCAGACTTTTATTTATTTAAATACATAATTTACACATTTAAAATTATGATCGTTGGTCTTTCTTACAATGGTGTCCTTTTGAGAAAGTTCGTGACATTTCCGAGAAAAGGCCCAAAACTATCGTATTGTGAAAAGCTCAATTTACGACTAATCGGAAGTAGATCGTCTTCAGTATTTTTCAGTGGTTTTGACGCCGTTTTGTAAATAATATAACTGTATCATAACTTAAAGGGTTCGTTGGTCGGTAGCCCGATCGAACGAGAGTTTGAGTCAAATGGTCATCGCCGTCGTGTATACGAGTGGATGCGCCGTCGTTGCCGCGTTTACTTATTCAAAACGCAATAATTTTATGTAGTTTCACAGACCTCAGCGAGCGAAGACTGTGATCGGTCTTACCGACTGCTAAATTCCGTAGAATTAATTGTCGTCGCCCACAACGGGTGTATGTATATTATGTTCTAATTCCGGTGTGCGGGACTCCGTGATGGCGATGTCATCCAAACTGCAGCTGGTGTCATCGCTACCACCACACCCGTGTGCCACATAGACCGAAAAATAAATCCATCTCATGAATTTAATATCAGTCCGAAGGCACAGGACACTGTGAAAACCCGCACTATATTATATTATTACCATGCCATTATCGTCATACCGTCGGAGAAATTACCGTTTTAATAAAACCATTCAGCTGACTTGTCGACGACATATTGTTGTTGTCTTTTGTATAGTGGGGCACAGTTTGTATTGTATAGTCTCCCCATAGTCCATACACACAATAATCAGTTGGACGATTTTGAAAAGAAAAAAAAAGGTAATTGTATGCATTTTTTAAAAACTATCGTAAACATAGGTATGATATAAAAACTTATAAAAAAAAAAAACATATAGCCTTTTGTGACGTTAAAACTTTTTTAACTTAATAAAATGTATGTCCAACCTTACTTATCTATCACTCTTTCTAACAATTCATTTCAACGGCATAAGTGTAAAATGGCTCAGAAACATTCTAAATAAATAAGCTCATTTATTCTAGACTGATAAATAAATTCTTAAAAGAATCTTCGATTCTTTTCGTTGACCTATCATTGGATCATTCTCATATATACTACTTATACAGCGTGACGATAGTACGAAGCTACGTAAAAAAAAATCTAGTACCTAGCAACTGACGTTTATGAACCGAAGCCAGAGTTTTACCATTGAAAAACCGTGTTAATTTGTGATGATCCATCAGCACGCTCTACAGAAAAAATGGCTGAATGTATAAGGTCATAAAAGGTATCAAACAATCAGAAATATTATGCAGATGCTCCAGGAGAGCTTGCAAGAATATTGGTTGGATGGCTTAAAAGTTACAACCAAAAATTTTAAAGTAATTGTAAGTCCGAATCGCCGTACCTATACGACAAAAATAACGTAAAATATAATATTGTCCCCACGACCCGCCACTTAACCAACCCACTACTCGGAAATTAGTGATATACAATATAAACCATATGAATAGGTATTATTTTAAATAATTTTATACTTAAAAATCTAATGTCACGTAATAGTGGTCGCACTCCTCCGTAACGGCCAGACCGATTTTAATGAAATTTTTTTTGTATATTTTGTAGGTATGAGAATAGGTCGTAAAGCATTTTTTGCTCTCCCACCACCACTCGGGGAGGTGCTCAAACTGAGATTTTTATAATTATGGTGGACGTTTTTGTTTATACTATTATTTAAAGAGAAATAATTAGTAGAAATCAGTATTTATTTATTATTGGTTGCCATTGATATTATAAATATATATGTATATACTATTCGGGCTGATCAGGTATAATCTTGTATCAAATAGATATTTCGAACATTGCCTACCCAGGTGGATGATTTTCCTTTTTTCCGCGATCCAGCGTAGCCGGATTAGAGGTGGCTGTGTTGCACTTACTGCAGCAAGTTACCCCCAAAACCAAAAAGAGTTGAACAATCATAATTTGTTAAAAGTTACCATTTTTTACGATCAATAGAGTGCATGGCAGCTAGTAATGTATATTATATTATTCATATAAACGTGTGTAATAAATTAATAAATAAAGCGTAGCGTCGAGTATTATTAGGTTTAAATTTAACGACTGATTTTGAATTCACAGTATATTTTCTGCAACTACCATAGTAAATGTACGTACGTGTATGTACAAAAAATTGACTACATAACAATATTCTATTTTAAAGCACGTTATTAATTATTTATAGTTACGTAACAATCACTTACAAACAATAAGGTATCGACAAAAAATTAGTGATATTCCAACAACAACAACATAAAAACACCCTTTCCCTTTATTAATATAATAAGTTCATACGTCTTAAAATCCATTAGTTTAAAAGTCAATAAAATTCTTGATTTGGTATCAAATCTAATCTATTATGATTATATAGTTATAAAAATTGTAACTATTTATTTTTTTGAAAACAATTTAGCTCAATTTTAGGCTTCTAGATCCACGCATGTTGGGAACACATAGATATAAACGACTGTATATTAAATCATTCACCAATCAGGGAGAGTTTGATACTTAAAACTATTTTTCCTAACATTCTTTCATCATGTGTTAACTAAAGAGTTTTATACAACAGACCACGCAAATAACAAAATAAGATGAATATAGGTAGAATAAATATTAAAGTTTAAAAAAAATGTTGTATTTTTAATTAGTAAATTGTCATCGTTTCTTGATAACATAAAATTCTATCGTCAATATTTACAATACTTAAAAACCACGTCATTGTTGAATATTAATACATCGACATACATGTATGTGATCGCTCTCTTTTATTCCAAGATATAATATAGCTTATCATAGAATATAATTGCATTATCGTAAATTCTACATAAAACCCTCTGTACGTTTATAATAAAATACATGTTCTACCGACAGCGCTCCTATTCGATCGCGCATAATATTTCATACAAAGTTATGTAATAAATAACAAAATAATTTATAATAAAATAAATGCTTACATTTTACTTGTGGTCCTTAGCATAAAACCCGTTGACTTATTTAAATTGTGACGTAATAAGCAAATAATTTAAACACGGCGTCTTGTATAGGCAAAATAGGTACATAACTAATTATTGTACCTAACAATAATAATATTAGGTAGGTAATAGATATTCTTAATATTTATTATTGTAATACAAATCAAGTAAGTTATGTTTTGTATAACACTTATTTATGCACTCAATTCGACGAGTATAAACAATATTATAATATCCAAACCACTATAAAATATTAATGTAAAATTAATTTATTTGTAAGGATAACCCAAATGTCATTATTGACGCGTTTTAAAACTATAATATTTTTCCTAGTGAATTAAGAGAATTCATGGCAATTTTTACTATGCATAGAATAGTATATCTATTGCTTAAATGTCATTATAATTGTATATTTATACTGTTTAGAATACAAACTAAATTGATAAACTATATAATATTACAGCACAGGCAATAACTTTTACAATATGCTGCTAGATATTATAATTCATTTTAAACTATAAAATCTATATTCATGCATATTATGCTAAATTTGAATTCAGCTTCTTCATTATATTTTGTCATCAGCTATTTGTCTTCAAATCAATATAACTTTGCAATTATTTCATCCTATGTTTGACGTTATCTATCTGACTATCTACTTTATATTATAATCTTCCCAACCCCTCAATATTCATAATACATGGATATTCCAATTAAATTAATATCATCAAAAACATGTACGGAATTTTCATTTCTATAGGATTTGTTATTAATGACAAGTCACCATAAAACAATTGTTATGATTATGAATTTAATATACTAATAATAAATTAGTACAAGTGTTCTCTCATATTGTAATTATTTTTCTGAATAATTATGAACACCAAAATATTATGAAACAAAGGTTGTACCTTAAGATATGAGCTAACAAATATGGCTGGCATTATAAAATACGTATTTGAAATAACTAAATTGTTATGGTTAAGACCTAAGATAAAACAATTTATATTAAAAATTAATTCAATTTATCTTCACCAAATAAATTTAAATTTGTCAATTACTGAAAACATTGTTACATCATTGATTATTGTACACCCAACATATGTATTAACTATTAATATGCAATTTTTTTTAATATTTATTAGGGAATTTTAAATGTGAAACTTTTTAAACTTAATTTTATAGATGGAAGTATGTAATCATCATCATTGTATGGTCGTATAATATAATATTAAATATTATACGTTATACGATTTTTAAAACGTATGTTGTTAATTTCTTGACGTATATATTATATAACATTCATGAGATATAAAATTTGGCATATTCTGCAGATATTATACTTTTCTCCGCATATTCCGTAAATTCATAAATTGAAAACAAAACTGTTACAATTAACAGGAACGCAATGACAAAAATGCTTTGGTTTACCCACATTAATAGGTTATACCTTAGAAATTAGAATATAAAATTTTAAGGTATTTTAAGGTACATAATGTATTTTATTTAACACCCAAATTCCGTAATTCTTCCGTCCACCATTGATTGCAATATTTTCGAACAGAAAATATACAACATTGGGCAAATTATTAAACAATATAATTATATGACGATTTTATTACAAAACATCTAAACTATATTAAGGTATCTGGTGATAATGTAAGTTTGCGCACAAAAATGTGATCTACGGGAATAGAATCTATTCTTTAGAATCAACTAAATATGATAAATTCGTTTAAGGTAATAGAGGGTAATATCTTACTGGCTGCATTGAATTCCGTTTTTCAATATTTTAATCTCAAACTTTAATTATAAAATGTCTTCAAAAATAATACAATTTTAAGCTTTTTTTTACAAATTATACTACTCCATTATTTGAAATAAAATTAAAAATCGAAGTTTAACGACACCCGTAGGAAGTCATTTCTATTGAGATAAATAAATTATTGTAAAAATCCAACTGTCCTACAATGTATGAAAGTTATTTCTGTGAAGTATTTCTTTTCAATATAATATACCGTATAAAATAGACATCCGGCAGTGGAGAAGTACTGTAATTAAGGTGGCAACTAAAATATAAAAATTTTATTCAAATTTTATAGAATTACGAAAAATTTAAAAAACGGGCACCGGGCCCCTTAATGACGAAAATATTATACGATTTTCGTGTTTAGAAGCAGTCATTGTTCACACTAAAATAGCAAACGGATGTCCGGTTTTGACACACAGGTCGTGTTTCAATAGGAAGTGATAAAATGTTAATGCCCACCCGGTTCGCGTTCACCATCGACTGTTTCCCAAGATTAACATTCATGCCGGCTAGCCATTTTTTTTTTTTTTTATGCATAAGTGAAAAAGAAAAACGTAAAAATTACATATACTATATACATACAGCAGTATAGTCCCTTCGCCAATGTCGCCCTTATTTGGAAAATCGTACGTCACGCATGCAACTTTTCCCGAAAGCACGTCTCGGATGTGAGCGCATTCCGAATATTAAAACGTAAAATGCATCGTTCGCTGCTTGTCGGGGCGGTAAAGAAAGAAAAAAAACTACTACTAGCTCTGGGGCGAGTTTACACTAAAACGAAATGTTTGCCGACGACATGTTGTCATTTATTGGTGTAAAAAATAAATAAATAAACACCGAGATAAAGCTAAAAAACCGTTTACAGTCGCTTTTTGCGAAACGCGTTCGCAACAGCAGACTATAATATAAAAAGCTTTAAGATTAAAACAATTTGAGCGCCGACGGTTTCGTAAGTCATTTCCAATAAACGAACTTCGCTCATTCGAAAAACTCGTATACATCCAAATTACGTCTTGGCACGAATCACGTTGTTGCCACGAGTGGAGTTTTAATCGCATCGTACAAGTTAATCTGATTTTTTTCTCCAACATATTTTACAAGAGAAAACATACGAAAAAGTATCGTCATGTGCACATTCTTTTTTAGTCTTAGATCGTTTATAACGTGTCGTGTAATTGTAATACAGCCGTTTACGATTAATGAATAATATTTAGATTTTAACTTAAATTAATTCCGATATTTTTATGTAACATACTAAATATCATACGAGACACGTTCGTGTTGATAATAGTTTTTTTATCACTTAGATATTTTTAAATAAACATTAGAAATTTCGTTAAAGTGTTTGCAAATCAATCATTTTAACATTACAATAATATACTTAAAACGTTAAAAATGACTATTAATGTATTTTTATGTCAAAAGTGACGTGAAAGGTCCATTACAATAGTGAATTTTTTATATATTTAAACAAAATCAATACTTTAATGTTGTCTCAGATTTCTAAAATTTAGCATCATTATTCAAACACTTATGCCATTACATTCATAAGTATTTTTAAATTTGTTATTCATCAGAAACACATTTAATAATAATATTAGTTTGAAAATCTTATTATGTTTTTAGTATTACACATATATGTATTTTACTTTTTAAAATTCTGAGTGGAGCATTTTATTATAAGGGGGAGAGTGAGTTTGTGTATATTATAGTATGGGTGATCATTTTTTGCATTTTGGAGTATGGTTATTCTGCAACTTGGAGAATGGTTTGTGGTGCAAAATTAGATATGGTTGGCACTTTGTGGAGTCTTAAGTTATAAATTGTCAGTACTTTTAAAATTATAAGAAAAAAATTACGAAATAACGAGAATATTTACGCAAAAACAGTTTTTAGAAATATCTATTTTTTTTTTTTTTTAATTCAAAAATGAATAACCGTCAGCTCTTGACATTTTCACAAATGGCTTGTAATATTATAAGGATTTCTAGACATAATTTTAAAATATTTTTTCTGTATGGTAATTATTTTGTAATTAAACAAATATTGATTAAGAGGACTTGAAGCGTTTGGTTCTATAATTTGTCAGGAAAAACTTTAAATAACTTAAAAATACACGGAATTTGCGTTTCAATTACAGCGGACTTAAGTAGTTGAATGGATATTTAATATGGAATCCACAATAATTAAATATTTAGTATTTTAATGGTCTTATGAAACAACACATGCCTTTAATACATTCATAAAAAATATTTTATGCATTTGAATTTCAAACTCTAAATAAAATAGTGTGTCCGAATAAAATAAAGGACTAGTCCTGGCGGCTGGCCGACACAATTAAAATATATTATTAGATTTTCTTTAAATGTCTATTTTATAATAATGATTCATCTTATAAGTTAGTCAATTTTATTTAGTTGAAAACATACTTCAAACTATAGCTAAAATGATAATATTATTACAGTATGAGTGTGTTCGACTTACTTGAACTCTTGTGCTATCTGCGAGTTTGGTTAATATCAGCACACTGCACGTGCCCATTGTAACTAAACGTTAAGAAAATTGAATACAAATTCAACTTACGCATTCTCGGCGTGTACCGAGACGTAAACGTGCAGTTGACGGGTATCATCCGCGAAAGTATATCACGGAACGAGTGGAGTTTTAGACGTGACCTGCGGCCCTTGCAAACAATGTAAAACAGCTCTCGATCATTATTAATTTAATATTGTATTATATTGTGCTCGGGTACATGATTCCAACGAAAGTATATCGATGAACGCGGGTCGTAGGTAGATAACATGACTATGTAAAGTAATAATGTTATTAATTTATATTGTATGCCATGGTGTAGACGCAGGCCTTTCATTTTAAGAAACACGTATCTACGTAGTCGAAGTAAAACTGTTTACAACAAGTAATTTCAGCTGGTTTTACAAGACTTAATTGTGAAGACACGAATCCGTCCACTGTACACGGCGTGTTTTGAAGTTTTGTACACTTTGCTGCAACGTTTTATTCCGGTTTGAGTTATACGCCTCTGTCCCTGAAGTTGTGTACGGTTAATGGCAAATAAGTACTTTCGACAAAAAATAACAAGACGTACAGTGAGACGGTTTTTTCAAACAATTGAGACAGAACAGTTGGTTGGCATAAACATAGCGTTTCACTTTCACTCTTTAGCCTGATGATGTAGTTTAATTATAGATATTATTGTAAACACAATATTGTAGTTGTGAGTCCGTTTCGCAAAACTACGATTGTTTAATTTTCACCTTAAAATCTCAGTAACGGGTACAGCAAATTGACGTGTTGAGCAATATTTCTCATCCAAGTAGGCTAAATCAAACACACTAACGCCACGACGTTTTACTGCTTATATCGAAGTCAGATAATATATGTATTACATAACTGCAGGCGATTATATTTTACAAACAAAATAAATATTATGCTGGCGCTAACGCAACGGTTCTTTTTTTTTATTATTATTTATACGAGGAAGTAATATTTTCGGTTTTCGTTAACCTGCAGGGTGTTGTCATAACAATATTTTCGTATTATTGAACTTTGTTCAATATGTAATATGTTTACAGTAGAATATTATGATGGTACGTGTACATTGAACCATAATATTATGAAGAATATTGCATGAATTAATACATTATTTTTCATCCGTTTTGTTTATGTATACCGACCCGTCTATGGACTTTGGATATTTTTGTCTATTTCATAATATTATTCATTCGTATACTAATATAGTGCAAAATATATTCGTATATTCATACGAAACTTAAGAGCTTTACTAACAGTTGCATTATATTAATACTTATAAAAAAAAAAATACAAAAATATGTAATAGTACCTATACAACTCATGAATATTTTGCTATTATCAATACAGGATCAAAGTAAAAGCATTGATTTGTTAACGGCATTCATGATTCTATACATTGAAACAAAATCTATTTATTGTATTATAATGTTTCATATTATGATAAAATCGATTATATTTTTTTCTAAATTTCTTGCTAGTAATATTATAAGATATAAATGATATTAATAAATAATTATAATATTACACCAAGTTTTGAGCAAACAATAAATTTGTTTTATATTTTATTTATATAAATTGATTTTGATATGATCATTTTTGTAAAACACAAAAATAATTCTTATAAGTTATAGTAAAGACTAAACAATCTTTATAAAAAAAAAAAGATAGCTCGGCAATAGTATTTTATCGTTCTGTAATGATTTATTTAAAACTTACAGCCAATAACTATAATTAAAATATATTATTTGTATGATGACAATCATCATAATAGATAAAAATATGTAAATTATACTATAATAAAAATTCTTATTTATGTACACAGACACCTATTAAAAAAACATTTAATTTCGTCACATCTAAATGAATGTGTTAGTAAACAAATATATGTTCCATTATAATGTATACACATATAAACATATATTCTTAAGGACTTATAAATAATCGTATATTATAATCTGATCGATGTATAATAATATGTATTTTGATTGCATATTATAATAACGAGAATTTTACACTACACAATACGTACACACAACACATTCGTCCCATATCGAACATATTATGTGATGGATTAAGCACACCTTATCGGGTAAAGCAAAGTATCAATATTGTCTACTACTTGAAATGTTTAAATGCAGACAAACAGAAGGCGCTTGAAATAACTTATTGTTCCTCAAATTCTAAATTAGGCATTGGCATCATATGAAATTCCCAATTAACAAATATTTAAATTATCAACAAAAAAGTAGATAAAAACATAATTTGTAGTAATATTTTTGAATATCTCAAACAAATAGGTATATAATATTAAAAAAAATGCATTTATTTCAATTAAATAACTCTTGACCCGAAGTTGTCTGCTATAGTGGACTTATTTTAATAAAATAAAAATAAAGCTAGAGTTGATCAACTATTTTTTGTATTCAACTAGTTTCGAATATATTATAACACGGTTTTAACAAAACGTGTCTTGGATATATTATGTTTCTCAAATTTAAATTTAAATAGTTTCTGGTAT
The DNA here is from genome assembly GCA_027563435.1 of Nasonovia ribisnigri. Classification (NCBI taxonomy): domain Eukaryota; kingdom Metazoa; phylum Arthropoda; class Insecta; order Hemiptera; family Aphididae; genus Nasonovia; species Nasonovia ribisnigri. The sequence continues at coordinate 205,499 of JANEHU010001978.1, read as the reverse complement.
CTACTCATAAACTATGAAAATAATAATACTATGTTAGGGGGAAAGGATTTATGATAGAAAATTGTGATCAAACTTTTTAAAAGTTCCAAGTATTATTACAAATATCTAAGACTCCAAGTAGGTATATAAAATATAAAAATAAAATAAAAACATGAGATGTTTCTGTCGGCTGGTTTTCAAGAACTTCGTGTCAATAGTAAAAGAACAATCCGTTTATTGATTTAATATTCGTTGAAAATAAGTGTTTGTTCTCCTATTATTTTTTGTTTCCGGAAATGAGAGATGATTCGTATGTTAGCTAGAAAACAATTACTTACCTACAATATGTATAATACTATTATGCTGTAGACCTAAGATAATAATTAATACAAAATATCCAGTCTTAACATTTTGACTTAGGTAAACTATAAATAAACTATGTCTTGAAAAAATATCAATGGTATTCAAAACATTATATTTAAATCGTTTTAAATATTTAATTCCGAGCGTATAAAGTTACCAAATATATACGTCATACTATGACTGAATAAATGCATGAATTTAAATAATGTAAATAAAACGTTTAAAATCGTTAATCCTTTTCGAGATAATTATTATTTATTTCTAAAAGAACCATTTTGCGTATTTAGAAAAAATAAAATATAAATACACCATTACACCATACGCAGTACAACAAAATACACATACACTTAAAATTGATATAATTATTAAATCTATTATGCTTAAAAATGGTATACTTATAGTTTCAAAATTACATCAGGCACTTGTAAGCAGTGATGCACGCAGGATATTTCAATGGGGGAAATAGGAAAATTTGTTGCAAATACCTACAATGTTTTTTCAAAAATGAATTAATTTTAGTCAGACGTTTATTAGTTTGCATCTTTCTTACTATTTGCAAAAGTTGAAACTTGATAAATATTATTATTTTTTAAGTAATACAAATACGGGGAATGGGGGGGGGCTTCAGCCCGTTCGTCCCCCCCCCCCCATGTATACGTTACTGCTTTATACTTCAATATTCATTGAAGTTAATTTAGCATACTCATACAAATATCATATAATATAATACTAAAGCCATAGTGTGCTATATTTGAAAATAAAAGCCACATCAAAGGGTGTTCATATGGACGGGTTAATGAACTCCTTTTACTTCGAGCATAACTACAAGCGGATTAGTATTTTCACGGAATACCTTTTGACACTCCATTGTAATTCTTGTAAATTAAATATGGGTCACCAATAAAGACCAAAATTCGATATGAGTGCTTACTTACTAAAATATCGAAGAATGAAAAATGTAATAAAGGTAAAATAAATAATAATTAATTTAATCAAATCGTACGAGTTTAGATTTTGATAGGCACGTCAAACATTTCAGAAAAATTATCTACTGTATAATTTATGGTTGAATAAGTGTGTTTCCAATTAAAAAACAGAAGTTATTGTATCTCCACATGATACTCTTTAAGTAGTAAAAGAATTCTTAAGATATTGAAAATATGGTCTTAAAGTATGATTAAACTTTCAAAAAATCAGATTTTAAATAACTGCATTATTGAAAAAAAAGGGATTATGTATTTTTGGTGAATCACTCTGTATATTCTAAGATATTTTTTTCAAAAATATGATACTTTCCAAAACGATGAATTTTTCACTAGTAAAAGAACATCATTTTATTTTGTTTTTTAGTTGAATAATTACAACTATATTATACTGGTGCGATCGTTAAAGATCGATGGCATATAGAATGTTATGTTTTAAATCATCAAAACAACCTAATTTTAAGGTCTTTGAAATATTTGAATTTATTATTAAGATACAAACAGTGTATTTTATAATAACGTGTGTCGAAGAAGTTGAACAGAACATATGCAATCAACGTTTCATGAATACATACATACGAAATACATGATAAACTTAAATTAAAGTTTAATTTTTTATAAAAACAAATGACTATGCATTACTTATTGCTTATTCTACAATATTTTTTCAACAACTCCTTTTTTATTATTGAATTTACATTTTTGGTTGAATGTTTTTTTCTCGTTGAAAAAATCCATGATTTACGATTTAAGTGTTTCAACGTTGAGTGTCACTAATTTTGTTGACTCCATAATGTTATTCAATATATAATACAAATATGTATTTTTGTAATAATTTTTAAGATTCAATCGAACACAGTTTCGTGTTTTTAGATATTCCAGATGACTGCTCATTAGTTATTGGTGCCCAATGAAGTTTGCATACCTCAGTTTGTCAGTAACGATACCAATATGTCTCTACTCTATAATAACCTTCTCTTATGTATGCGACTATTTTTACTAATAATAATAAGAAAATTAAATTAAAATATGTAAACTTAAAAAGCTGAATACCATATACGTATTTGCGATTTTGTGTTTATTGATATTTTAAACGCTTTTTGAAAAAAAAATTTAATAATCTGTGTTTACCTTAGTTTTAATGATATAGGTACATTGCATAAAAATATTAAAATAAGGAATAAGGTACCTAGGTACTTCATTAAAAATGTTGAGAGTTATTACATTTTGTTTTGTTGGAGTGGGGACGGGGTGGAAACAAGAGTGTAAATTTACTTGATAATACGCACTAGCAATCATTATTCTATTTTGTCACCATAATTCAAGTATTAATTATTTTAATGTGTAAATTTAAAGAAGTAATTTTTAAGTAATATTGTTAATTGTTATTTTATTATTGTTTATTCATTCACCACAGATCTTAGAAAAATATAATACGATATCACATAGTATAATATTATCATGTCATATAAAATATTATACTTATACTATAATATATGTAGTATAGGTATGCATTTTATGTACCTATTGATTATTCTAGATAAAACAGTAGGTTGGCGATTAAGTTTTAAAATTAATGAATAAATTACCTACAAACAAAAGATACCTAGTGAAATGTATAACTTAAACGTGTAAATAATTATGTACATTACACTTACTTATGCTATATCATTTGTATTAAAACAAACTTCCTTGTGCTATTCAAGTTATGTTTATGATACATTGATAACAAGATATGAATCGAATATCCCTTTTGTATTAAACAATTGTATTAGTCAATTTACACATTTTACATGAGACGTTTTTAAATGCTTACTGATCAGTGCCTACATACCCTATAATCACTAGGTAACATATCCTGAATTTATACCTACAATAGATGTTTCTGTTTTAGTTTTGGACGAAACACATTTTTAAATTGTATGCAAAAATATAAAATTTATGAATTTTTGAAATTATTTCTGAAAATGATCTATCAAATATCTATGTCACAGTAGAACCATAAAAAAAAAATGTATAACGTTTAACATGTATCCATACACCATTAATGTAACTTAATTGTTGTTATTGAGACATTATTGGGTACTTATGCTTTTAGAAAAGATAACAAATAAAAAAAATGACTATTTGGTATGGCAAAAGTAACTGTTACTTTTGTCATTTTTAAAAATCTATTAGACTCAATCGTATATCAACATTACTTATGTATTTTATTCATTAAAATACTTTTGTTCCTTAAACGGATTCCTTTTATCGGTACGTTTACTGCCCATAAATGTATTACTCGTTGTTGTTTATAGCTCTCTGTGTTTATCTTTAACGACGTTCTCAATTTTATACTAATTTAAGGATAAAAGTTTCACCAATGTAAAACTTAAGTATTAAAGTTCAAATATATTTACTTTGAATATCAAAATAAAATCCATTTAGATAAATGTTAATAATTTTGAACAAAATTGTTTGTTGAAATAATTGATTACTTGTAAATGTATAATATATTGGTTTACCTATTTATTATTCTATACCTAATGAATGAAATACATATCATAATATTAATGCATAATAATAGGTATATTATTAATAATAATAATAACGTAATATACGTTATTCGTAATATTTTATTACTTTCATTTTCCATTATCCAATATTCCAAATAATAATAAATGATGTTTTGTTGATTAAAATAGGAGTAAATGTGTTTAAATACGTTACTTCTACTCCAATTATATAATAAGTCAAAACAGCGAAAATCCTGAATTAAATTTTAATAGGTTTATGTGAAATTTTACGGAGATCAATTAATTTTATAGTTTATGCAAGAATATACCTTTCGAAAGTTGAATTCATATCGAATTCTAACACATTTAGTGAAATAATTAAGTCGGGAAAATTAATTTAAAAAAAAAATATATATATATATAATATTATATTCAACGAGATAACACTGATAGATATGTAAGTTATTCGAGTAGAAAAACGATTACATAATACGTTATTATTTTATTTTTTTAACGTTTTTTCCGTAATTCCGGAGTTATAGGGAAATATTTGTCTAATAAAATAATATATTATACCGTGTTTCACTATAAAATACGACGTACAGTCGTTATAGTGGCCATTCCAAAAAGTATTCACATCGACAGCATAAGCAGTAGCCGTGACTGGGACGTAAATAAAATATAATATTATATACATAATTTTGACAATAGTATAATATAAAATTGTCAACCCCGAATGCTACAATCGTTCACGGAAATATTCCCATCATATTATTATTATTATTATATTATAACCATCAGCGTATATATTTGGACGCCAAATTTCTGCAACGACCCGTATACCCTATTAATATTATTCATACGTTTACAGCTGCAGTACTATGCCGTGTGACATGCTTAATTTTATTTATACTTGCAGTGATACGATGTAGTTTAGATTAACCAACGCATTATTTATGCTGTACTGCCATTAATTATTCGCTGATATTTCGTGTGTTGCAGGTTCCACGGTATAATAATATAGCTATAGGTGATTTTAAAACAAAACTATATAGATGTACATATATATAGGTAGTTAATAATTCGCAGCAGAAAGCGTACTAAAATATTTACCGAGCGAATTAGTTTTTATAGAGCCCTTTTTATATTTTAATGTTTCCACACTAGTTAACAATATAGGACATAAGTGAGTGTGTGTGTATGTGTGTGTGTGTGTGTGTGTGTGTGTGTGTGTGTGTGTGTGTGTGTGTGCGCGAGATAAGTTTTTAAATAGCAGTGCTTCGGCATGATAATCGAATCATTTTTGGGTACTGAGTAACCTTTTTTCCATATGCACACAATACATTTGGTTTATTTATTAGCAACAAACTTTATTTAAAAAAAAAAAAATCCCACGCACAATATTCTGATCAATTATGTTAGTAATAATAATGGTAGTATGTATTTACATAAAGGTGTAACAGAAATTAAGGACAAATGTAAAAAAACTTCAAAACACTTTAATTTTATTTTATTTTTTTAGTATAGGTATTTGTATTGTTAATAAGTAATAACTAATAATTATAATTCATACAATATTAATTTTAAAATGTACATTAAAAGTATTGATAAATATGAAAAAGTTGGGTGTCGTTCTGCTGTACAGTAGGTTATAAGTGCGTCACTGTAATGGACGGTGTTAAATTTGAATTCAACGATATAATATAATTGTATACGAAAAACGATTCTGAGCGAAGACGGTCAGTAAGCCTATGATATTACTAATTATATTTGATGATATTATTATTAATACAGTAATTTATATATAACCTATTTAAGTCGAAAATTGTTTTAAATTTTTAAATTTGATACATTTTATCAAAATTCAAACTTTAAATGCTTATAAAATAAATTGTGCCTTTTTATTTTTAATATTGTTCAACTGCTATTGTAAAAATATGTCAGGAGCCTTATATTAAATTGTCAAACCTTTTGGGCCAATAAATAAAAATTTTAATGATATTTATGAAAAAAAAAAAACTAAAAAATTTAAATTTGAAATTGTCCGCAAGCAGATCAAAACGAGTCAAAATATTTTGAAAATTTGATGGTGTATAAAAAATAAGTATATGAACATTCAGTGAAATTGTTATGTATCTACAGTTATTCATTTTTGTATTACAATAAAATAAGAAAATTGGTACATGAGAAATCAAGTAAACATTCAACGTTGTAAATATATTATGAACTTCAGACACTCGTAAAAATTTAAATTGAATTTAAGAATTTCTATCTTAAAATAATTTGCAAATTGTCATGATTGTTACCTACGTAAGTATTTTGTCAAAATTTGAACTTTAAATGCTTATAGACAAAAAATTATGAATATGGACTAAAAAAATTTTTCAAATGTCATTGTAATAATATATTAGGATCCTTGTATTACATTTTCAAGCTTTTTTACCCAAAGAATAAAATGTTATTGACATTCGTAGAAAAAGAAACCAAAACAATTGGAATCTGAAAATGTCCGTAAACAGTTTAAAACAAATCAAAATATTTTGAAAATTTTATACGTGGTACATAAAAATAGCTAATATAAGCAACCAGTAAAAATGTCATGTATCTACGATAATTTATTTTATTGAAAACCAATTTTAGGTGAAAATTCCCGTTTTTCCTTAAATGTTTTTCTCTGCGCTTTTGAAAACCATTAAGAATTTTTTCCCAAACTACCAACTAGATTCACTTTCCTATCAGAATATATACTGAAAAAAATCTAAACATTTTTACAGTTCTAAAAGGTAAAGACAGACAAAAAAAAAAACACACACACACATCATTGTAAAGTCAATATATTTGCTCGGAATCTAAAACTACAAAATGTCTAAAATGGATGTTTATTAATTACATTTGGTCGGTTCTTACTCGGTTATGTACTGCATAATATATGGGTGCAATAATTGTATAGATCACACGAAATAAATAATAATACATTTATAAATGTTATTTAATATCAGTGTCTATATAATTGAAAACCTTATATAATATCGTTGTATACAGCTAATTTATTTCAAAACACCACTCAATTGGCCGTTCATACATAATAAATAAAGATGAAAAATAGTATTTAAAACAAAAATAAATTATGAATTGAGCTACCGGAAAATGGATTCAGGGTAGTATTATGTAGCTAAATAGCCTATACAGGACCCAGTGTTATAATAATATTATTGAAATGCTAAAAAAAAATCTACATACAGTGTGGTATTAAAAAATGGTTTTAATGATGGAAAATGTAAGGTAAAAGGCAAGCGCTGATGTAGAAATAATGAATAGTCACATCGAAATCGTAGTCTGGTTCCTGTTAAACTTAAGTTGGTTTACAGGGAATATAGCTTATGCGATAGAAACAACGATATAGGTGATGAAAGGTATTTAAGATTTATAAGAATTGTGTAAGGTTAAGAATAGATTATATTATAGTAAACAAGTTATTAGAAAACATATAAAAATTTAATATTTTTCCATGCAAAAATATTCATATTAATTAGATAGTGTATACCAGCATCCGTTCGTTACTTTGACGTTGCTTTATTAAAAAATAAATAAAATTAGGTCCTTTACGTGTTATAAAATAAAAGGATGGCAATTTATTCTGATTAGATAAATAAGATAACCATTGTCAACCCTGTCACCAAGTATATTATAAATGGATGCAAATAATATTCTCAACTCTAAGATGCTAGTATGAAAATACCAACTTAATGATTCATAATTACCTAAGTATTAAGTATTTGGGTTTAAAATCTTTGACTAATATTTGTATTAAATATAATTTATTTTATAGGTACAAAAAACATTTACAAAAAATTGAAAGCTTGTACCATACTATAAACCCAACTATTTAAACAAATTATTCACATTAGGTCATTGAGATATTTTAGAACTTTTAATAGTTAATCGCATCAACATTGAATACATATTTAATTAAATAATATATTATATATTTAAACATATTTATAGGTATAAAATATTATTTTTACGTAAATGAGTTATTACTTTATTGTATACAAATCAGCTTGTGCATTTGATATTAATAAAATGGTATTTTAATAGTATAAAAATCAAAATTAATTTTTATTGAACCATTCTATGAGATTCTGGAATTATATTGCATGGTTAGACGGGTGTTCCGTGGAGTTTGAAAGTCTCTGAACTAAATAATGGCCATGAATAAAATATTATGTTATTGACTTTCAATATAGCAAGATGTTACCTCGATGGTTATTTGATTTTAGAAAACATTTTAGCTGTGTACTCGTGTTGAGCATTTTGTATGTGCAACTTGCATATTAAATTACTGAATTTTACTTTCATACCTCGATTAAAAGTTACTTAACATAATACATTTTATGATTTATAAAGTTTGCGACGCAGCCTTAGATACTAGTTTAAACAAATATTCCAAGCTTGTAAATAAACATGAACTGTAAATAGGTAATAATAATAATAATAATAATAAATAATTAATATCATATAGACATATATATTGTAAACGACACATCGTAGCGGACAACGGTCGAAGTGGATATAATGAATGGTAATGAAACGAGGGAGCAGGATAGCACACATCAGTAATTTTTAAGCACCATGTCACTTGGTTAACAAAGTACCTACCAGATCGAGAATATTCTTTTGATATTTATAAGACGAGCGTATCTTGTTTGAAAACTTTTTTTAGGGTGGAAAAACTAAAATTGTAATAACCTTATTTATCGACTACATACCATCTTCACAACGTAATGGATTATTTTTTATATAAAAAATAGCGTCTACTCATTTTTTTTTAGACGCAACACAAAAGCGGAAGTTTTCTATAATAATATTCTATAATACGTTTCCAAGAATATTGAACGCCTACATCAGGTTGATTTTAAATTTAACGAATATACAATGTATGTTGAATATTTTGTATTCATTACATAATGCTATTTAACTTGTTCATTCATTGTTTACAGAATTGTAAATACAGAATATTTTAATGATTATAAATACATATTCAATATGCTAGCACAAATGTTGACTATTACAATGTAAGTATGCACTTGTGCATATCTATACTAAAAAAAAATTCAAAACTTGATTAGTAGAAGAATTATAATGTTTCGCTAGATTATAACATGGTTACAATTTTATAAACTTCAATATTTATATAGGTAGATGAGATAATGATAATTTATTATATACTTTTAACGTCCTGCCAAATGTGTAATGTCTCATTATTAAGATTTCATATAATATGGTACACTCGGTGGTCAGCAGAACAATTTTAAAGCAGATAGTGATAAATTCAAATTGTCTATAAACCTATAATTGCATCATTATAAATATTTTTAAAGTAAAACAATTGAAAATAAAGTTTTAATATTACAATAAAATTTAGTATTTACTAACATACCTAAGTAATGCACAGAGAGACCTACAATCAGTAATAATTAAACATGGCTGTTTTAATTTTTATTATAAAAAATTTAAAAAAAAAATGTAGATCCGATATGATTGTAATCGATTCTTGTGTATAAAAGAATTAAAACTTTACCGTAGGAAAGAGATGGTTTTTCACGAATGAATGCTGAACAGATTGAACAAACATAATTTTATTTTCAATTATAAAACTATTTTTAAATGTATCTCGTTAACCAATCATTAAATTAGTTTCATTTGCAGGTTAAAAAATAACTTAAACATTTTTTAGTTAGAATTATTTCACTTGACCTCAACTGCAATAGTTATTTCTTATCAATCAAGTGAAATAATTGTAGTAGATCAATATAGGCATGGCATACCTATCGTCGAGTATACAGTATAGTTATCGTTTTGTAGTTAAGTTTAATTATTATTGGTTTCGTATACGTAATAAATTCCGTTAAATTAATATATCATGAATATCACAGTGCACTGAAATAGAAATATACAGATTCAATTACTTTAGTCAAATTATAACGTTTCCAATACACTGGACGTCGGCTGATTGAAGATATAATAATATTCTGAATATTATATTGGATAGGTATAATTGGTATTTTAAAAATGTGTTTTTTAACAATATTATAAAAATATTTAGTATAATATTAGAAGAATTTAATAATAATGATTTATTGTAGAACTAGACACTAGAATATTAAATAATAATTAAATATTAATCAATAATTAATCTTCGATTGGAATCGTAAATTCATAACGACTATCGTTTAAATTAAAAATCATTTTTTTTAACAAAGCTTTAAGCGTAGCTGCGTCACTGAAGTAAACCTTTTTAATTAAAGTGCCAAATAATAAAAACGATTAGATTGAGAATGTTAACATCGATTTCTAATTTTAGATTAGATTATAAAATTGTTTTTGACTTCAGGTTCATACTGGACACCCACATTATCATAGCATAAATTAATAATTTTGCTCAAACAACAGTGCAATAATAATTTATGTATAATATATAACGTGTAATATCAAATAGATAATTTGGATGATTTGACACTATGATTTTGTAAATATTCTCGTAATATTAATAATCGTCTTTTCATTTGCATAAGCTGATAATTATAAAACAATCCAATGTGGTGGTAACAGGCAAACCCTTTGCAACCCGTTTGTCGGTTGTTCGCGTTCACCAATGGTGGTGAAAACTTTTTTAGTCTTTGAAGCATATTGTATATTTTAAATATTTTGACCACCACCCCCTCATTGAACCAAAATAAGTATCAGGAGACTTCGCTTCCCCCTCCAATTACAAATTTTTGAATATGATAAAGGTAACTATAAAATCTCAATAATTTCACACGTTTTCACTTATAATATAACATTAAATAGGTTCCCTTAGGGTGGCCCTTAAAAATAGATAATTAAACTTTTTTGACGGCACCATCCCATTTTTTGTTGATGCCCAAAAAAATAATACTTGCAAAATTTGAAATCAATCATTCAATTTTAAGCCATGACCCCAGGCACTTAAAGTTGAGTAGTTTTGTCATTTTTTACAGAAAAGCCTATATAATGTGCTATAACTTTTTTTTTTCAACCAAAAAATATTAAACAATAAATATCGTGTTGGAAATTATATGAGGATCTCAAAAATGTCATTTTATACATTATTACATTGTTTATTACTGAGATGATTACAATTTTAAGTAAAAAATAATAATAAATAGTTGTAATAAATAGTTTAATTTTTTTAAGTTATTTCATTAATGCAGATTTCTTGCAATCGGGAAACTTTTTCCTGTAGTCACTTACAATTTGTAAAACAAACTGTTTTTGCTCTTCGTTGGTTTTCAATAACATATTGTAATCCTCCATCAACTTAATACCCCGCTCTGCCGTATCATTTACTACTCGTAACTTGCGGTTAGGTATAATATTTAATGCATTTTTATAACTATGAATGTTATCCCCAGTCCATGGATCATTTTCAAGAAAACTTTCATCCAAATTAAATAGTTTGGAAAAATCTCGAGTCTCACTGTTAACGAAAATATTTATTTCATTTTTTATAAACTCGTCCACATCACTGTTGTTCAGTTTTAAACGTTTTGTACTTTCATTTGAACTGTTGTTACTATCTAATCGTGTCACCATTTTTCTTTTCAATCTCAGTATTTATATTTTTATCAAAAAATGCCAATCCCAATGCTTGGGGGTTCAAGTACCATAAATGATTAATAAATTTCAAGACAGCTACCTTTGATAATTCTGCATCTATAGCTTGGTAGTTGTACAACTTTTTCAAAAAAACCAAGTCGTTATGAGGTGCAGCAGTTGCGGAAGTTGCCTCAAACCATGCTTCGATGTATATAATTATTAAAAACTTAAAACACCCATATATGTTGAAGTGCAGTTTTTTCTTTGGCACATAGCTTAAATTATTTTATAAATAAATACATTTTTATACAATAAATTGCCTTAGCCATCCACCTTGCATGATGAATGGCACCTGGTACATGGAAAAACGACGTTGGAGTTTTTGGTTTTTCACCAAGAAAAATTAATGCCAATTCTAGTAGTTCTTTAAAATCGTCTCTAGGTTGAGCATAATTTAAATTGTTTTTTAAAAACTTTAAAAGTCTTTTCATTTCCGATTTGTATACCTGGTACCTATATATTTCTTTGTTGTATATATTAAAGTAAAAGTTAATTTTAAATATATATAAAGTTATTTTTTATAACTGAATAATCACATTTATTTAAATAACAGCTGATATTTTATTAAATCTGATGACATAGCATACACATTAATTGCTTCTTCATAATTGATACTTAAATCTGTTTCACAGGTAAGAATCATTAGACTTTTCAATCAATCTTGTCCATTAGTTGAACGTAGTCTAGTCTTGATATTAGATTATATTATATTATTTATTATATTTATCATGATATTTATGTTGTGATCTTATAATTATACACCCACCCAAACTCGACTATACCACCCACACACCCATTTCAGACATCAAGTAATTGCTTCAAATAACCCTATATCACGCCGCCACAAACCTAACCGCTGTACCAGTGCCGTAGCCAGAAATTTTTTTTGGGGGGGAGGCACTTAATTTTTTTCTCAATTTTTGCAATGCTAGAATACCCGATTATCACCTATTACTTTATGACCCCTTTGTTTATAAAATGTTTACTACAGTCCTATTATTTGTATGACTACCATTATAATGTGCTAACAACTATGGTACCCATATATTTAACATAACAAAGTATTATTAGTATTTCATTAATAATATATTTAAAAATTAAAAAATTAAAAATATAACAAAGTATTAATATTATGTTAAACCATATATTGATAGATTAATTTATTAATTAATGTAGCTATATTAAGAACATTATATCAATATTATTACTATGTGTTTTAAACACATTAACTATAATCATAGAACAATAATATACCATGTCACCATTAACTATATACCACTTGGCGCTTGAGCACAAAACATGTTATAATATAATATGATTTAATAATATGATACTTATAATCAAACCAGCCGTGTTCACAACAAAAATGGAATACACTTGTATTTCTTATCTAAAGTCTGTGATTATCTTTACTATTTTACATTTATGAATGCAAAATTATAAAATAAATAATTTTTATTGTTATTCGTTATCATAGATTTATCTTGAATTATATAAATTTAAAAATTTCTGTGCGATGTACTATGGGTATAGACAAAAAAAAAAAAAAGGGATTTCGGGGTGGGCACGTTCCCGAAGTGCCCCCCCCCCTGGCTACGGCACTGCGCTGTACCAACAACGCAAAATACTTTTTATTTTGTTCTGATTATTATTTTGATTGAAGTATGATGATTATAAAGGTTTAAAACTGCATCAAACCCTTAGACGAGTAATGTTATTCAATTATTAGAATTTATTGGGATAAAAAAAAATTACGCATTTTGAATTTTGTTCTCAATGTTCCATGTGTATTGTAACAACGGAGTCTCGATGATATATTCATATTTTATAACCTCAACGGTCCGTAGGCATTGTTGGTGATGTTTTGTTTTATAATAATAATAATAACAACTACCGTCATTTAGAAATTATTATAATGAACGCAACAAAGTATGTTGTTTTACTATGTGTTAAAAAAAAAGAATAAAAAAAGAATCCTGAATAATTATAACGTCCTGTCACTGCGCTAGCCATTAGGAAGATTTTAATTGCTTTTTTTACACATTTATAACTATATACGACTCCGTTCATCAGCCCAAGTTTATTTTCGAAACTAAAAACAGGGTTCAAAAACGGTTTTAATGGACATCGGACGTCTGACAAAATGCGTGAGTGGAGAGAAAAAAAATTGATAGTAATAAATTAATGATATGTCCACACAACCAAACGATAGCTGTCCTATTTTTTAGAATATTTCATTTCGTATCTAGAGTTTTTGATAGTACAGTTCAATTAAATTCGAAAGCAGTAGGATTGTTTTTGGAAAACTTTTTGAGATGATAACTACCGTGGATTTAAAAAAAAAAAAAAAACAGGACTTAATAATTTGTAAACTAATTTAAATACTTTTCAAAAGTTTCAATTAAATACTCTCCAAGTTACTTGTTGTTCTTGGTTATGACATGACTAACTGTTCTTGAAAAAAATAAAAATAATACTTAATGGAAAAAAACACAATGGATAGGAGATTAAAAATATAATTTTGACAGACTGTTTGGAAATAAATTAGCGCAAGCATTTAGTTCAGTAATTAATTTTACCGTCACGAATAAAATTATTTTAAACAAACTTTAAAAAATGTTTTTGTCATTGCGTTTATGTAATTGTTAACTCCTTAGCACGTAATGATTTTGTTTTTGTTTATGCAGATAGTAGCTTATCTGTACTATTGAGTTACAAAAACCATATTATTTTAATTATTAGTTGGTTGGCGGGTTATCGATCAAATATGAACCGTAAAAATAAAATCTGTGGTTAAAATCTATAATATTTATAATCATGTAAGTATAGAGTTTTTGCGTTACATAAAAATGTATTACGCGATATGATTAAATCAATAAAATAGTTTATTTTTCAAATCCATGTAATCATAATATTATTATTTCTAAAACTTTACTTAGGTAGTTAAAAATAAAAAAACAATTTTCTCACATATTTTCATAATGGGATACGTTTATTAAATCGTTGCATTTATGTCTATTGACCAATTACTTGACAACGATTTTGTTACAATATAATAATTGTTTATTTTAGTTTACAGTAAAATTCAAAGTTCCTAAGTTGTGTTAAATTTAATTTAGTGTAACAATATTATACAAGCTTAAGTATATAAAAAACAATACTTAAATGTCTCCATGTTATGGTTTAAATGAAATTACTTTAAAAAATACGTTTCAACAGAACACAGCTAGGTATCTGGTATTCTATTTCATAAAAAATCAAAAGACTAACAACTATAATACTGATTTTCAATAACAAATCTCAAACTAATTGATATTATCGATGAACAACATTATGAAATATGGTATTTTTAAATTACCTCACTCGACAAAATTGTTAATGATTCTCTTTTTTTTTTAATTTTACTCTCCATAATTACCTCCTTATCAAAACAATTTATGCAGAAGCTAAAACTTTTTACAATATATTTTACGCCAAACTTGCAAGCCACAAGAATCCATTTATAACAATTTTACACATTCAAACCCTTCCGGGAAATCTTTGTCATAGATTAAAGAGAAGATGGCGTGGCATGACCTCCTTTTTATTATACGTAATTAATTACTAATTATATTAATTTTAAATCAACATTGAAGTGCCATTTGTGGGTGGTTTCTTTAATCATGCAAATCGTTAATCACGAACTGTAAAATAAAATCATTGAGTCTAAATTAAAAAAAAAAAAATTATTTAAACTAGAAATAGTGTGTGGGCATATAGTTGTCAAAACTTATTGTTTTGTGTACGTAATGTAATGGACTTTAAAAGACGAAGTTTATTTTTTTTGTAGTCGGTTTCTCTTTATAATCTTTTTTATACAGCTTTACAATTTTCTCTACATGGTTGCATTTTTATAAAATGATAGCTACGATGATGACGGATAATATGATTAATGTATAAAAATATCAACAACCAATTTTGTAGAGTTAAACTTTTGAATCATTTAATAATGTTCATTTTATGACCGAACGTACACGTTAATAGACTATAGAATAATAGTTAAATTGATTTTCGAATAATCCAATATTAAATTGAAATAATAGACTCACACGAATTCATTGTGATTTAATGAATTTAAATATTAAGCTATGTCTGAGTTGGTTTGCATTATTTACTTAGAATGAAAACAAAATATATTGTAAGCCAATAAGTTATTAATAATATGCTAAAAGTTGTGCTTAGTTCATATTAAAATATTAACAGAAATAATATAACTATGATTAAACGATATAGCTTAAACTATAATTTACATAATGATTAATTTCACATTTTCACTACAGATTTAATAGCCCGCGTTTAGGAGGATTAAAAAAAAATACAAGCCCAACGTTTTATGGATGGAAATTAATTTTAAACTTTAAATTGAAAAAAGGAAATACGATTTAACTGTTTATAGCGATAATAATTTTATCTAGCAATTATTAATTTTCAAAAAAATTATTAGTTTTGTACCTTGGTGGAAAATAGATAATAATATGTACTTGACGCAGCATTCGTGGTCGGCAGTTGTTATTTTAAACAACGCATTAAAATGTGAAACTGGTTTTGTTTGGAACGTATAATAGGTATTATAGATATCTAACCTATCAAATTATTATGCGATCTGTGCAGGTACCCATCATAGGTCATAGAATTTTCAAATTGAACCTCATGGGACGAGATCACCTGATATATTTCAATATAGCTTAAATGTTGACAGTGTATGCATGGTTGTAGCGAGGCGGCAATTTCGAAACGGTAATAATACAGAGCTATTATAAATCGGTGAAGCACTCCAAGTATCAAGGATCGACGGGGTGCACAATATTATATTTATTGCTGAATGGCGTACCTGTAGGGATTTCTAAATACAAGGTATCCATATAAACAAGACGTAATCCATCCACCAGAGTATCATCCATCCTATCCTCCTCTCCATCCTGCTCCTCATCCTTCTCATTGGCGTATCGTCCCATATTATAATATATATACGTCCCCCCACCTGTAAGTACAATTTTCGAAATAGCTCATTACGGAAATAAAAAATAAACAAAGTAGAGATAGAATCGATAGGACGCGGTCTTACTGTCGGACGGATACGAGAACACGCGAATGAAGGATTTAACCTTATTTGCATCACGATTTTATCCATATTCGCACGCGGGACGTGACATCGCCGCAGTCGCACGGATTTTAAAAAAACCGTCTGTGTTCAGCTATTCGGTCATTAGATATGTACCCGGGACAGACCACTCGAAATAGATAAACGCTGGATTTTAAATCACATGATATAGCTATAGTAAGTACTTATGCAGGTAGTTTTGTCATATTGTGGCTATTGTAAAATGTTTGCAATACAAACTTCTATACAATACTTTAAAATAATAGTTAATATATTATAATATACTGTGTACAGATAGTAATGTACATTGTAAACGGCTGTAAAAGCCATACAATAATAATTATTATACGGTTTTAATATTACACGGCAGTCGAATATATTTGCATACTTCACTCAAAGCTTAAGTCGGACGGTAATTTTAACTAAATCTTAAGATCGTGTACACGCGCATTCGAATTATGAATTAACATAACTTCGTATCAGACCATCTAGGAGTTTGTTTGTACTAAACTTCAACGTTTCTACAGAAATGCTAGTGCTACTAGCATAAAACGTGTTACTGTACAACGGCGTGTAGGTATGATACAATAATATGTTATGTTTTAAACGAATTTAAATTGGGTTTATTAGGTTTCGTGTACTAGTATGTTTAAAATGAATCTGTGACACTTCGGCTGCAGCCGGTTAGGTTAGGTTAGTAACTTAGTAGTATACCTAAAATAACTGTATAGATTTAGCATAATATCCTTTGGTCGGATGAAGAACGGTTGGACAACTGCAACGGCTATCCGGAGAGACTATAGAGCTATAATGCATTTAATTAGCATAAATCCTGTCACCTCTCGACTCTCGCTACTTCTACCTATTTATACGACATACATGCTGCAGTACTACGCACACAGTGTAATAATATAATGTATATTATTATACGTGAGCTTGTACATATATTATGATATAAGCTATACCGCGGGGTCTGCAGCAGTGGCCGGTTCTCGTTTCCGGCGATAAATCGCTAAACGAAATCGGGCGATAAATCAACGGACTGCCGCAGAGAGAGAGAAAGACAGACACACAGACACACACACACACACACACACACACACACACACACACACACACACACACACACACACACACACACACACACACACACACTCAAACACATGACTTTGGGGTATGTGACCTACAGAGGAAGAGAGAGGTAGAGAGAGAGCGCCAGAGAGAGAGAGAGAGAGAGAGAGAGAGAGAGAGAGAAAGAGTGAGCGAGAGAGATCAAATGAGAGAGAAAGAGATACAACAGCATTACCGCCGGACGCGTATACGTGCTTACCGTACAGTGTCGGTGTGTCCTACACTGCGGCCGGTTAGTCATTGGTCAACAAAACGGTTACCCTATCGCTTTACCAGGTAACACACATACACACACACGCGCGCACACTATTCTAAATTGCACCGGTATACAAAACGTGGAAACGCGTCTATACCATCCACCGGGTACAGTAGGGTTGTGGAGCGGTCGGGGATACCACATAGAGCGTGTCATACATGTATATATAATGCGTATATTATATTATAATAATATATTATATTTATGTTATATCTATATAGACGTATATTATGCACGAGTACAATATAAACCCTTTATATCCTACACATCCCACCCTCCAGCATTTTGCCAAGGCCCCGCATACGCCCGACGAACTCTATTATTCATGGTTAGGGCCTTATCTATGAGCACCTATGTGTGAGTGTACACGAGTGTGTGTGTTTTACCAGTACGCACTAAACTTTGACATATTACCGTCGTTTGGTCGTAATAGCATGTATGGCACCGCCCAAATGCATCAGGAGAGAATGCATTCCCTGCATTCACGCTCGGTGTAGTTGCATTATTGCAGCTCTGCGCGCGCGGTTGCGCAGACACGTCGAAAACCGTGACCGCGTGAAACGTGGATACCTACGTTTATATAATATGCATAACGCGAGCGCAATTAATTTCTTTCGCCAATTAAATCGCACGAACTACTACCGCGGTATTATAGGTCATCTACCCTATACTATATATTCGAACCCACCACAGACCACCAATTTCGTCGATGACGTGATTTTTTTTGTCTTTTCGTTTCGTTTTTTTCAACGACCCCGTTCATTTCTGTTGTTAACTATTTCGGTTCATTGTTTTTTTTTTTTTATTCGCGGACGGAAACGATTTATTTTGCTCTTGTGACTTTGAGCTATACAATGTCCGTCGCGTACACATATAATATATTATCTAACCTTCCAGGAGACACGAGATTTTTACCGTAGTTCTTAATTTGTTTTTTTCCTTTGAACGGGACGCCAAGTTCCTCTCAATAGAAATAGAGTTGTTTTCGATACTATATCATAAACAAATGTAACAGTAATATTGTTATCACAATATTGGCGAGAAACATTATTAATGTCGCTTTTATATTGTACTACCTACATAATTAAACGTAACGGTGACTTTTTAAAGATGAAATACCGTATAATACGATTGGAAGAAAGAAAAAGTTTAATTTAACAAATGTCAAAACTCAAAACTAACAAATAAATCAAATATTTAAAACATGATTAAATATTTGTGTGCTTATAAATATTCAAAAGTCTTAATATTTGTTTAAAAACTAATGATGTTAATAAATTATAATATTATCAACGTAAATATAAAAGTAGAATAATATTTAATCAATAAATATTAATTTAATTTAGGTAATGAATATAATAGTGAAATAAAAAATGCACAGCGTTACATATATAGACAAAAAAGGATAAAGTTGAAAATAATTATGTTCGTTTTAAAAAAAAATTAATTTCCTTGAAAATCATTATGACGTATAAAATAAGTATGTATAAATGAACTTTAGTCTGCAAATTATGAATAATTCATGATCAGTAATATTATAATGATTAACACAAATGGTTATAGATTCGAGAAAAAAAATAAGTGGGAAAGCTGGTTCCCACTCTGTTGAACAGTTGGAGTGGAATGTACCTCGTTTGAGTACGTCGAATTCATTATTATAGTAATGGATGTGTTAAACATGAATTTATTGCTAAATCATTACATACAATATACAAAATTATTCTGAGCGGAGACGGTCTATATATAGGCGTATAACAAGTGTATTATATATTAATTATTATGCTTTTATTTTATTTTATTTTTACAATAATTAGTAATACGATATAAATTAATAATTATAAGCAATGCCATAAATTTATATAACATTTTTTAAATGTCTTTTCGTATAGCAAAATATAATAATGTACGTAAAAATGATAAGTACCCATTAATATATAAAAATCCTAACTAAAATAGTTATTCTTTGATTGAATATACAATTTCTTCAAAATGTGAACTACAAATATCTACGAAAAAAAATATAACAATTTAATTTTTAGTAAGAACTTCTTGTGAATAGCCTTATACCATATTTTCAATCTTTCACTACATATAAATTGAGCATTTCGAGTTTTCAACACAAAATAATTTACAAATTTCTTGATTTAGTAAAAATATTTGAATTTCATACTTTTATGAAAAAAAAATGTTCCCTATTTATAATTTTAAAGAACAACTTATGCGAGACCTTTTGTTAAGTTTTCAAACATTATGATCGATTCTTAAATATATTTTTTCTTTAAAAACTTTAAAATAAAAACTTAATGTATTTGAACTTTTCAAGTCCCTAAAAACAACTTGAAAAAAATTTTTCTAAATATTTTAAAATGTATTGGGTATACATATAATAATGATAATTTAAGTAACAACGAATGTTTATACAATTATTTAGATAATTTTTAACTAACCCCCTCACCCCCATTACAAGTATCAACTAGATTCATTTTCTCCATATTGAAGTTTAAGATTAAAACATTTTTACCGATTCGAAGTTGACAAAATGTGATGACAGCCGCAAAAATAAAACACGCATAATTGTAAAATCATTACATTCATCGCTCCGCTCGGAATCTAAAAGGATTATATAATGTTAACATTATTTAATTATTGTAATTTCAATCGTCAGCTTAAAAGTATTATTAATTGAAAAAGCATTCAAGTGACAGCAAAGTTGTTGATTATGTGAACCTGTTCCAAAGTAAACACTGTCATGATGAATATTCGTTATGTTTTAAACATATTTTAATCAAGTCATTCCATCTTCCAGTATGCACCGTATATTACAGTTGAACTTCCAAGCGTCGGCAAAACTTTGAATAGTAAAATTAAACAGCATTATTTCCTTTCATGTGTGTGTATTATTTGCATACATTGACTCCATCTGATCATTCAGGATGGGAATAAATTAGCCAAAATTATAATCATAATGTAATTTATTTTATGTAATCTCCCTACTCGCCATAAAAAAAAAAATTATCAAAGCGCCACGGAACAACTAAAATAACTCAGCGTATTAAAATAATAATTATTGGCGAGTGTTTCTTTTTCCTCTGACATTTTTTGATCAATTTGTTAGGAGGTGCGTGCATCATACAATTTTATCATCGACGATGGTATTACAGAGCTTGGGTATAAAAAAAATAAATAAATACTCTGCAGATTTTCCACGGCGTGCAGACCAAAGTTGCGGGTGTCAGAAACAATAGACGTATTGCATTGCATGGTTTTTAATTGCATTTTTGTTTAATATTATTATTGATTAATACGGCGAGACGTGTGTTCGTACCAGCTAGCTCCTTGGGCAGCAGGAACAGCGGTGGTGATTTATTTTCCTCGTTTCTACTCGAGCCGTCCGATTCAGACGGGGGAACGAAAATTGCTCTTCCGAACAAACGGGAATGCGATTGTTTTTATTTGCCGGGAAAAAAAAAAATAATAATAAGAAAAAAGTACCTACAGTACGGCGTGCAGTATATACATATATAGGTACTACATATTATTATATAGGTAGGTAACGCTAAAACATTACAACACACCTTGTATATATATATATTATATATATATTATATAGGTATGTATATACATAATATTATGTTCGTCGTGTATATATATAAATGTATATAATATGTATTACTGGTCGTCCGGTGCAGTACGTATACAACACAGTCGGATTGGTTCCTAACCGATATATAACCGATATATTATTATATACGCCTCCGCGGCTACAGCTGCGTTTGATTCGGTTTGTTATTAGTTATTACGTTTACCTAACTATATACCTACCGGCTGTACGATATAATAACGTGTAATCGTGTTTGATATTTTCATAACATAATATTATTATTATTATTATTATTATTATTATTGTCGTCTTTTTATTATATCCCTGCAGCCGCCGGCGGTCGCCGATACGGTCGTATACCTCTGGATATTTCGTCGTCGATCTTTTATAAACATACGGAACAGTTAACAAACGAATCGTACACTTTGACGTATACGAATACGACATATACACGGATTAACCTGCTGCCCCGCACCGTAAGCACTAATGTAGCATGAAAGTACCTAGTACATGAAGCCGATATCGTCAATTTCGGGGATTTGGGGGGGGGGGGGTAACGGAAGATATTTTTTTTGGATAGCAAACGACCCGAGACGATTATAGTACCTACGCGGCAATAATACAAAATATATTGGAATAACATTTTTTTTTCTCTTTTTCGTCATTTCGGCGCGCTTTGTTCTGTAAACCCGGAAATCGTAAAAGTGTTGTGAGGAAAAAATTGTAATCTTAAATTTACCCATTTAGGGGAAATTTCAAAATTATTGCTCTACACAACGAAAAGTTGTGACCCATTACTCAATCTAGGATTATAAAACGATGCTTTTTATTCTGTTAACATTAGCCAGATGACCCGAACCGTATAAGTACTAATGTAGCATGATAGTTGATCAACCTGATAAAGTTAATTGCGGAGATTGGGGTAACGATCGATTTGTTATAGATAGCGAACAACCCGTAACCAGTATAGTACCTACGTGACAATAATGATATTGGAATAGCATTTATGTATTCCTGTATCATCTCAGTGAGTTCTGTGTACCCGGAAATCATTCAAATTTTGTGAAAAAAGTTTTCACTTTATTTACTAATTTTGGATAAATGTTGATAATTATCGCTGTACGCAGTAAAATGCAGCGGTCTGTTATATATAACATCTAGGAAGTATGTAATATGATATTCTTAAAGCGTATGACGGTGGTTGTTATTTATTTTTCTAAACAATAATGAGTGGACAATTTGCATACACCTGCTAATTAATTAAACACAAATTATTTTAAGACAATTGCGTATATCATCGTTTGTTTTTGGTAGTTTTTGTAATAATTAAAGTTTAAAAATAATACACTTTTCAACGATATGAGTTCAACAGTGCAACAAGAAGATTTCATTTAAACATTAAGAAGTTTACCAAGTGCAAATTACTTCTCATGAATCATAATTTAACAGTATCCAAATAACATGATATCATTATAATTTGTATTTCTACATTTTCCACACCACTGACAACTAATATCATAAGACATGAACATACCATAATACTGAAAATCGGCTGTACACTTCTATAGTTGAGCCACTGTTGGAAAAACTGCTACAAACTAATCAAAATTATTTTTATAAAATGACGCTCTTGGATTGGTTTGTGCTTGGCTCATGGTATTTTTTACATTAAACCAAAACAACTATTTCGTTGATTAAATAAAAAAAACATGTTAAATAATATTGAATGCATATACCATTTATTTGTTTTCAGTATTTATATTTTAATTTAGCAAACAAAATATTAATGATGCATGATGATGGTTGTGATGAATTGATGAATTTAATCATTTTTATCAAATACGGAAAAAAATAAAACCATAGTATATAAATTATAAATATATTATATTATATAATATTATATTTACATAAAATAATCTCCAGATATATTATTATAACGATGATAACACGTGCATGTACATACATTTTTGTATATTATTACGATTCGAAAACAATTACAATCACAATCATCAAAAAGTAAGCCTACTTTATAATTATTGTTGCCTGGATCTCATTTATTCGCTTTGTAACTAATACCATGCCGTGTACCTACTTTAGGTTTCAGATATACATTTGGTGTTAGCCGACTATATAAGTTTAATACAATAGTCAGTTCCGTAGGAATATTCAGAAACTTTGGTGCGTCTACATAAATTGAATTACATGCAGAAATGAAAGTCCCGTAAAGAAATAAATTTCCTAGATCATTAACTGCCATTCTCGTACTTACGCTTTATTATAGTAGCTCTCGGAAATAAATTCCGTAACATAAACTTACAATAAACTCGAAATAAGTAGCGATAATTATAAAGAGGGGTTCTTTAAAAAATATATTAATCTTCCTTTTCGGATATTAAGGACTAAGGAGTACCGCGGGGACTGTTCCACCTGAAGTAATTTAAAAAAAAAAATGTTCATTATTCGTGATTTACAACGGTTTAGTTTTTTTTTGAAACCTTATACTTTGGAATTTCCACTCGATCTTCCAAACTCTTTTTTTGTATTTGTCACTATACCTACTTTAATTTCATATTGTTTTTATCATATTTCCTATTAATATCATGCTTTTCCAAGTGTAATTTTACAATATTTTTAACGAACTTTTTAGTGTTTTTTACATTTACAATATCTATGAGATACAAAAAATTCAAACTTTAATTTACGTAATCTTAAAAGAATTAATTACAATTTTTTTTTTTTTTCGTTTTTGTATACTTATTTTTCGGTACTTGTTTTATTTATTAATATATACATATACATATATATATATATATATTTATATATTAAAATGATATCAGATAGGTTATTCAATTTTAATTAAAAAATAAATTTCATAAATAAATTGTAAAATCTTAAATTCTGTATCATTTAAATTGAATACACTTTACGTGTTTATAACATAAGTTTATTTTTATTGAATTAAATCTTTTATTTTCCCTCGCATTATTGTAAAATGCATACATTGTTAAGAAATAGGTATTTATATTAAAATACTGAATTATAATAAAGATACAAAGCAAAATCAGTATGACATAGGCATTATAAAATCAAATCGATTTGTCAATAAATATGTCATTCATTTTTAAATAATAAATAATGCATAGTTGTCAGATACTTAGTTACCTATGTAATATAAAATAACACGTATAAGTCATACTTTTAGATTCTGAAGAAGTCGAATTGAAATTAATATTTCAAATATTCTGTTTCTATAATATGATGTTTGTATATTATTTTTTTTTAGTGTATTAAATGTTTATACTACTTTTCTATGAAATATTGTTTCATTAATATAGGTATTTAAATAACAATTCATTGTCGAAAATCACAAAATATTAAAGGAGCAAAAAATATGTTTTTAATTTACATAATGTTGAATTCTAAGAACAATGGTATGTATTTAACTTTTCACTCGCATTATTTAATGAGTTATGAGGAATCGGAAAAATACGTTATTGGGCTGGGCTCGCAGTAATTACACCTAGGTAACTATTCTATACATGTAGATGTTACTCACTTTACACAATGATTTACCTACCCTTAGAGTACCTATATTTTTTTTGGATTTTTGTTGTACATAATATGTGGTGTGTTTTTATGTACTGAAAACGTTAGTGGAACCAGAAATGTTTTCAAGTGTTTAGTTTTTTTAAAATATTTAATCTTTGCGCTGTAACTACAATATGTATACACGTAACGAAATTATTTTTATGTTATTTTTAATATTAAAAAAAACCAAATCTCATAATGAAATACTGCATATTCTATGGTATTTTTTGATTATGTGAGTAGTATTATTAGGTAGGCAATCTACCTGTGGTAGACCGCGAACTCCTCGTGGTGCGTATACGTAACTCTATAATTATTAACTCTAAAGTAAAAAAAAATGCTAAAAATAAACTAAAAATATATAATACTTTGAAATCGGATGAATCATTCTGATTAACCCTGTTTAATATTATTACGTTATAATATTACCAGTACCCCCAACATTATGGTCTCCGCAGGGAGATAAAAACAAAAATACCAATATTGTGCGTTCGACTATCATTGGGGCGATGCTATGTTATTATTATTATTATTGCAATATTATTATACGTATAGTGTGTAGTATGAGATATCATTACAATACGCGTTGTTGGAAAACATTTCTTCAACTACAATGATAAATTCATACTCGGCGTTTGGCGGTGGCAGTTTTGTTACACCCGGCTCGGCGTGTAACAACCACGTTGCCGGGAAAGGTCGTGATTTGGGTAAACCGTTTGAGCGCAAAAGTTTGACCGGCCGGTCTTATCTGCGGGGAACCGATAAGCTCGTGGACCAGAACTATAGTATACAGCATACCTAAATACTGTCACGGTGTTGTCACGGCGGCGCGGTGCGGCGAAAGTTTCGAGCAATGATTAATGCGAATTCTCGCATCGTATCAGGTGTAAATATCGTCGGGATGCTGCGGCGGCGGCCGAAAAAGGAGGCCAAACCACGCGTACCGATATTATTATTATTATTATTATTATTAGAACTATGGGTAGGCAGGACGTAGGTATGCGTTTTGATTTGTTATGCATTATCGCGGTGGCCATCGCGAAAGTCCGACATCGACTCCACTGCAGCAAAATATAAGCGCGTGTACTATAATGTTGTAGATTTGTAGGTACCTACGAGGTTGTTTAAAACTATTTATCCGATTTCAAATGCTTGTATATTTTTAGTTTTTAAGTTTAGTGCAATAATATAGTCCCCAAAAAATAACATTGTAATGCAGACCACGGAGAATAGTATCATTAGTATCTAATAAAATGTTGAAAATATTCTACAATAGTTTTAGCTAAATTGGCGATAACTCTGTTGATATTGTTTAAAATGATTTGAATAATACAGCATGCACTTCTACGTAAGGTTTCCAATTTGATGATCGTATTTTTAAACTTCATTATTTAACTGCAAATTTGGTATGCTTTCTCTTGAATTTTTTGTCGTGAATCGTGTTTCTTTCTGTTATCATTGTCCGGCAGTTTTCACGCGTGTCTTGCCTAGGTGTGCATTTTAAGCACTCTTCTCTTTTTATACTTAGCGTGACTGTCAGGTCTTCGGATATTATGATGATAGGTACAATAAATAAAATAATAATATTTCAAATTGATTTGATCGTACCTACCTATAAAATATGTAATATGTTCTATGTGGGGACACCCGTGCACAATATCTAGAAGGAACTCAAATTCATTCCATATGCATGTCCATGGTTAATTTAGAATCATTCTATATATAAAAGTATATCTGCTACCTACACTACAAATAATAATAACATTATAAAATCACATCAAAAACACATCAAAAACACTTGGTCTCAAGCTCCACGTACAAAACCAGCTCAGGTTAAACAAACAAAAAATGTAGGTAATTTAGATGGGCTGAATTTTGATTGAACATCTAATGATAATTATTTTTAGAAGTAACCATCAACAGTTATTTAAACTAAAAATAAATAATTTGACTTGGCTCAGCGCGACCATACAATGGTAATTTGAATGTGTACGAATTATAGTTAACACCCTTTTAAACCTATTATCTTCAGCTATACCAGTGCGTATGTACTTAAAATTACGAAACTAAAACAAATACTTACCTCTACGATTATACGGGTTCGTTGTTTTATTTAAAAATCGTTCATTTCACATTTCTCTGTGACTATATTATAGTATAAACAATAAACAGTATAAGATTTAAAGATAATAATATATTATGTTAGGTTTGATTATGCTCTTCCACGGCACCCTTATTAACTAAATCTTAAATACTTGTATAAATAATAGCAGGTTTTTTGTACTTACTAAACGTTTAGTCTGTGTTTAACATTTCATATCTGTGTAGGTTAACACATTTCCATACAAATATCACAATTCATAATATTATGCTCATAATATAATTATTACCATTAAAAATAGAAAAATAGATTTTTTTGGAACATGATAATGTTTTTCCAACAATAAAAAAATTTACTTTTAAAACGAGTGGTGTGCGTGCAAAGTAATAATAATACAATCTTGAATATATCGTAATAATACTGCACATTATGAGCTTGGGATCGAGAAAGGTGACGGGCAAAGCAAAGGGGATAGTAAACGGAACGCGAATATTACATACCTATAATACCTACCTACCAATTTTACTGTATTACTTCAGGTATTTCCTCCGTCACAGTTAAGTGCTCGAATAAAAATATGCGATTAAAAAAAAATAAAATCTCGTCCTTGTTTTATACACATATATGTACGTTTTATTATTATTATTATATATATATACACGAGCACACGGTTGCAGCTGGAGCTCGGTGTTTACGGTATACGAATACAATATACGCTCTAGGCGTCCACGACACTACGCGACGGTGCAGAATTTCAAACTTTTAGCCGGGACTTAATAACGAATAAAACCGGAGAGGGACGAAAGTATAATATAATATAAGCCAGCAAAGTTTTGAGCGGAGCCGGGCCGATAAAACGTATGGATAGCTGAACTGAGGCGGCGGCGTAGCTGCAGTCTCCATCGAATTATTACGACTCAGAGTTACGCTGGGAAAAATAAATAAATATTTTTTCATAGTTCGTTAAACATTAATCAACGCTCTCGCGATTCTATTAATTCGAAAAAAACCCCCGTATTGCAATAATCTAATAAAATTGTGACCATTCGTTAACGTTTGAATTTGGATGCCCATATTATAATACGATATAATAATATAGGTATTATTATATACATGGCGATTTTGAATCAACGTGACAATATTGAATTCTAAACAATAATAATAATAATATAACAACAACAATATCATTACAACGACGCTGTATCACTATAATTTAGTTAATATTTTAAACGTGTGATTCAGGATAAATTGACTTACTAGTCATTCGTTATTTTTGTAACGACTTTTATCTTAAGTAATTTACTATAGCGTTAAACGAACGTGACACATAGTCCTGGAACGTTTCCCAAAAATAAACTCTCGAGTTGAATAGTAAGATTAAATATTATATGATGGTATGATATTATTTTTATTATTATTTTGGAAAGAGTGAAGCACAATAATTGATGCCGATCGTAATTTACGAGAGACATTTTGTCCGATTAAATGCTGTATAATAATACACGATAGGTACAAGTAACATAAATCCAAAGACGTCGCATCGGTCACTCGTGTCACTCGGCTAGTTTTGGAGCAGCATGTAATGGTGTATTATATTACTACAGATTTAAATACAATCTTATAATATTATGCAATTGTGTTCAAAAAACGATCGTAAATATTAGGTACCTTCTTTCCAAAATGTTCATAATATTTTTCCCAGTTTATTATACCTTATACGACACTTAGGGAAACTTTACTAGTTATACATAAAAAGTGACTTTTTCAAACTTATTCAAACTTTATAGACTGATTTACATTCAATATGTCGAGTCACTTGAACCGTTTGGAGCGTGTTATGTAAAAAAAAGTAAAAAGCAAAAAGTGTCTACAGAAAACAAGACAACGTTATAAGACTCTTTTCGCTTACAATCCAAAAATAAGTGAATTATTTAAATTTAACTTGCTAGATCAAATAATCTATGGTAAAGTTATTCATGATTGCTCATTTATAACTACTGTTCAATTTTTTTTTTATGGTATAAAGTTTATGTACTTAGGTGTGGTTTTTAAGTAATTCAAACTTTATTAGTTCACAAAATATTAACACCGGTGTACACTTAATATAACAATTATATACGTTATTATTAATAATTATAACCGTGTAACTATATTTAATATTACAACATAGTTATATTTTCTCTCAAGTCAAGAAAACGAAAGAAAGTCTACATTTGAATTTGTCGTGCATCTTACACTCGAAACAGAAACTCACGGACCCGTGTCATCTTTACTGCGTGGATGGATATTTTTTTTTATTAAAAACCGGCTACGCCGTAAGTAAAAAGTATATATTATAAAAATACAATTTAATAGTATCATAGGATTTTTACCGTAAAGCCGTTATGAAAGGAAAAAAGCCGTTGCAATATCTCAGTTTGATATTTTTTAAGATACAAACATTTTACTTCAAAAGACCTATAACATTATGATGTGCATCATAATATAATGTATTGTTATATAATAACACTTTTATCGTCTGATACAAATTGTCTGGGTAGTTAACAATAATAGGATGCACATTTTTCAAATTGCTTTCATAATATGGTTATATTATTATTCGAAGAACTCGTACTAACTACATATTATTATCATCCATCAGGTATTTTGTTTCAGGATATTCTCATAACGGTGTATAAGTAAATAATCAAAATATGAAATACATAATATAGATACATAAGAAAAATATTGGTAGACTATTATTATATTATTTAATACACCTAGACATGTTTATTGTCTATAAAGAGAGAAGTTCCCAACAATCGGTAAAATAATGATTTAACACAATATTATTGTCTAAGGCATAAGGTATGTTTTCGCGCTTAACCAAACGTAACCAGCTGGTTGATACATTTGATAAACAAGTCGTTTTCACGGTTTTTGTTATATTTTTGGTAATAACTTTTGGTTTTAGATAACAAATAATTCGTAACCATCAAAATTAAATGTTTATGTTGTTTGGTAATTATTGATAATATATTTATTTATTTTTTATTTGCATTACACAATCTATACAATTTGAGTAAAATAGTCAATAAGCGTAAATGATAATAGAGAAAAAGAATACATACATTGAAAATCTGATTTGGAGAAGCCGCCCATTAACGATACCCCTTAGATAATATATAAAATAAAATTATCAGTTATCTATTTCCTAGATTCTCTAATAACAACAAACACATCGTTTTCACGAGTCTTTAACCAATAATCAAAATCATAAAACACCCTGATTAAAAATATAAACAAGTTAATCGCGAAAACACGCCTATAAACGTTATTATTTTTAACGATATAATAACGCACTACAGAACTATAAATCATTATTTAGCTCCAGTTCACCTCTGAGACCGTGTAGGTGTATCTCGCTTCATCGTTAGTACACCCGGCAACGGCAAAGCTTCAGTCGAGACGGGTCACGGGAGTATGACTGGAATTTTTTGCACACAAGAAAAAAAGACGTGCACATTTAATGCTAATTTTTAGTGTCTAATAATCAGTGACATCGGAGTGCACATCGGCAAAGGTTTAAAATCTCTGAGCATTGGCAAATCGATAGTCATCTTAATAATATAAAAGTGTTGTAGGTATATTAATTAATAATTTCCAAGTGCATTCAGACATACCTAGATTAACACGAACAAAATATCTCTCAGCATAAACAATTTAACACAAAACTAAATCATAACACAGTAACGACAAAAAAATGCGTACAACTTTTCACGTCGTTATCGTCAATCGTAACGAATCCGCTTACGCACACATTGATAAATTTAATTAAAATTCAATAATTATTATTATTCAAACACAGGCCATAACCCTAATATACGTATATTAATCAATTTATATTTATTGACGTGATGATATTATTAAATCATACCTACAGCTAAATAGTGAACCTTGAAATCTAATTTATATTAATTGTATAAGCTCACGTATTTCGTAAGAAAACCTTTGCAATGGAATTTAATAATATAATTTTTCACCATCGACGTAATATTATTATTACTATAGTGCACTAGATAGTTTAAACCAGAAAATAAATGTACAACTTCCTCCTACTAACGCATTTTTTCACATCGAATATTTTTAAAACACAAATCCAACCAACCGCCAAAGCGGCGTAACACATGCTAACTATTTATGGTTCCACCATGACTGCTTCTTATGATGAGATACAAATAACATCAATAAACCATGGTGATGGTACTAAACTACGATATTCCAATAAAAATTAAATACGCTAATATTATCACTGATTTAATAATACGCGTCAATGATGTTCATAAAAGTGTTTTTTAACCTAACTGATATAATAACTCCCAGATCAGTATTTTAAATTTGTTTATTTTTACATAATATAATATAGCTAGATAAGAAAAAATATATACACTTTATAATGTTTGGAAGTATGGCACACTGTCAACTAATAATAAAATAATGAACTAACATTATAATATAATATATTTTTATTATACGTAGAAAAAAAGTGTTACAATTAATTTATGAACCACCGTCGTTAAGTATAATTATTATCAAATGGTTTATACTAAAAATGATAAAATAATATTATTTTTTAATGGTTAGAAAATACGACACACGAATAATGTGCACAATAAATATCTATCTGCGATTATCGGATTTTACGACAGTATTAATAACATGCTATAACGATACGATTATCGCTATGATTAAAATACACTACCTATTTATTTTTATTTAGATTAACTAATGTTTTACGTTCTAATCATGATCTACAAAGTATTACGTAAATTTATATTGCAGCTACTATTTATCTTATTTATAACTCAATTAGAAAAAATACATTTACTGTTGTAGTCTGTATGCATGACTGGACAGTGGACACTTATGGCTTAGGGCACACAGCAGTACATACAAAATAATATGAATAAATGATTGCAGTGCAACACTGGGATTGAATCTCGTCAAGGAATTTTCAAGAAATTAAATAATGAAATACTTTTAGAATTTTAGATAAATATGCTAAACGGATTAATTAAATGTTAATACGTTTATAAAAAGTAAATTCCTGGAGATTATTATTACAACTATTTTTTTTTTTATTTCAACGCATTATTTAATTTTAACTTAATTAATAATTTAAAATTAAAATTATTTTTAAAAAAAATGGAAGTTTATTCATAAAATTGCGTAGTAAATCGCTACTATCTCTGTATACGAATTGTTTGATTTAAATAATATTTAAATATTATTATTATCGGGTATCCATTTCTATTATTATAATGTGAGTCTATGTACTTAGAGAAAACATTTTTTTAAAACAAAACCTATAGATTATACTTAATAATACAACTAATAATTCAAAATGTTTTTGAAAAGATATGAACTAACTTAAAATTGTCGCCTGATTTTCATACGTATTAACTATTAAGTAGTAAATATCAATAAGTAAAAATTAAGCAAATATTGATTTGTTATTTTCCAATTAAGTAGGTACCAATAATACGTAGGTAATGTTGATTATGCCCCTGATGATACTATTGTAACATTTGTTACACCCTACATATTATATATATATATATATATATACATATATATTATACACTAAGCACACACTATAGGATTGACCAATACAAAATATACACATTCAACACTTTTTGACCCATACATATTATTACGTCTGATTATTAAAATGACACACGTCAATTAGCCGTTAATTCGACAATAACCATCATCAGGAGCGAACTCGCCGATACACTTATTAACAGCCATCTTCATATTTAGTAAAGTATTATTTTAAATGTAATAATTATTATAGATTATAAATCAAACGTGTTTTCTTATTAATAAAATACCTCATACACAGTGCTCTAACCCCCAGCTATTGAAAACTTATCCATAAGGAATAGAAAACCTTTTCTGCAGGATAACTAATATCGTAACAAGATTTCCTCGACCACGTTACACTATGTACCTATATAATATGTATTTAATAGCTACCAAAAAAAAATACCCAAAGTATATATACTGACTGAGAGAATGATCTAGCTCAAAAAATGGTGATATTCTTTTATATTTTTAATAAATATGGTCTATGCGTTGATACCAATGTGCTTTGGTAAGATATATTTTGTTTTAGAGGCTAAATAAAAAATCAGGCGACGTTTACGTGGCACAGTTTAGGCTTGATGTGTGCCTGAATACATACAGTATACACCCTAGAAAACCGTGACTTAACAAAGTCAGTGATGTGGTATTTCCGGTGATGACGAATTTCAATCTGCTTACATCCGTTCGACGGGCGGCACTATACCATGTGAGGTAATCGGTGTAATAATAATAATAACTAAGCATACATAGCCCGTTGGTATTACATACATAATACATATATTATATATTATACATATAGCATCGGATCAGATAACATGCACAAAAAGGGGGGTGGGCATCGGTGTAGTAGGGGTAGTGAAAGCGATTGGCATCGCACAAATCATCGTCGCCACCGCTGCAGCCTCTCTATACGTGACCACCGTCATATCCGCTTCTACGCGTTATACTGCATAGTATTCCATCGGTTTATGCATATAATAAAAATATTATGTGTCATTAAAACATATATTATTTTATTATTATACACGCATATCCCTGCAGCGTACGTATAACACGAGCCGAACACTACACCATGGTGAATGCGATTATATTATTATATTGTAATATGTGCATATATTATATTATAGGTTACGTCAGTTTCGGGAGGAGGTGAAGGAGTGCGAATTTTTAACCACAATTTGCATATAATGTTCGGTTTTTCGAGGGGTGGTTATGGTCTTCCGTCCCTGCCGCTGTGATGGAGGTGATGCGTACGCGGAAGGACGACGGTGCTCAGCAGGCGCGGATTTATGGACGAGTTTTCGATTTTGTAATAAAATTGTGGTTTAAATGTGCGGCGTTGGCGATATATATATATTTATATACAGCTACAACAGTAGAGAGACCGTGCAGCAGTGGAGGCGATGTTTCGACCGCCCAGCCATGAATCAAAAACGTTCTCGGGATGCTACCGGCACACCACCACCTCTACCTCCTCACACAGACGCACACACGCACACACTGCCACACGTCGACGTCGTCGAGGAATATTTATGCGGTCGAAAGCGCGTAAATCATTTTAATTACGACCGTGGTCGGCGACGGAGGTGGTTTTGGTGGTGGTGGTGGTGGTGGTGGTGATGGTAGTACGTATAGCGTCCGTTCGAGAGGGGGAAAAATATGTGTGTAATAGAACTTTGATAGGGTTGCGGTGGGGTGGAAGCGAACCCGACCAGGCAGTCATCGGAGTCGGGTCAGTGGGATACGTATAGAAAAAATTCTAGCCTCGAACCACCGCCACACATAATAATAATATCATTATAACACTATTCGAAATGTTTCACCAAAAATGTCAGTGACGACCACATAGAGGTATACGATATGCTCACATGCCCATACCCCCGCACAACACCGCCGATTACTGTGGTTTCGATGGTTAACCGTTTTTCGGTCGCCCATCGACTGTATAGATATATTTTCACCGATCGAGCTTGATTTATTTCGGCTTTTCGACTCCTAAACGATTCAAATCTACTGAGCGTCGTGCAATAAACGTGCATATTATAAAGTCTTTAATTCTCACGATTATAGTATATTATTATAATATAATTAAATTTAAAATGGTACATACACTGATTCTGGTAGTAAATTTCTAAGGAGTACGTTTGTCGAGAACAATTTATGTTAGGTTAAGACTTAAGAGTCTCAAGTCTTGATAACTTCAGCTATAACACAACACTGCACGCAAGATTAATAAATTAATATGTTTATTTCTTCGGTGGGCGTAGAAAAAGAAAAATTCTAAATCATTACGTCGACACGTTACCCCAGGGAGGAGAGGACCACTAAAGTCACAATTCTGAATTTTTCAATATTTTTCGCACTTACGTTTATTACTTAATAGTTAAGTCCTATGATGAAGTCCCAGCCAGGTTTTTATGGTTCCTATATGCTGGGAAATAGATGGGGCAAGAATTTCGGAAAAATCGAAAAACCTACATGTGAAAAACGTCATTAAAAAACGAATAGAACATTGAAGTATAATTAATAATAATATTAACATCGTATACATTGTAATATAACGATGTGTTTAAGGTTCGACCGAAATAAGAATAATGTACAGAAAAGTGATAGGTATTAAAATATTAATTCATTGCGACAAACACATAACAGCAGCTGCTGCTGTTAGTAAATTATTATAAGAAAGCTTATGTGTTTTTCCTTTTAACAAAACAACGCTCGTAAAATCAAATTAAATCTGTATGCGTTTTAAAACTTTAGTACATCAGGTACCTATATTATAGTTTGTGTAACGTCACCTGCACATACGAAGTATCGTCCTTTTACTTGGATCAAAATTTACTCATAAACAGAAAAAAATTGTATTACGGAACATGGTCGAACATTAATAATAATGTTTAATTATTGTATTCCTAAACATTGAAATGCTATTCTACGATGGTTATCTAACTAATTTCATTAAAATATGTGGCGTTATTTATGTACCAAGCTGCCACAGCTGTTGCATATTGTACTATGCTGCGATATTAGCAGAAAAGGAAATATAATTTCGTTTTGCGGGGCACAACTCGGCTGTTATAATTGGAAATTGTTATACAGTCATTGCGTAACTTCGGTAATGGGGAATTTTATTAATTTGCTTTAAGCGTACACATTAATTATATTTTCCAGTGGTTAGAAATAATCTCCGGTCCAGAATCAATATCACGTTATGTTTGACATTGTACTAACTACCAAATTGCGGAATCAATTTCTTCGGTTAAATGTCAAATCAAAAGACAAAGGTACATATTATCATACTATTAGTATTTTTAATGTGGTTGAAAACTAATAATAATGTATTATGTTTAAAAGTATTATTAATTCGATATACATAGGTATACTAAGTACCTATTCCATTCTGAGATTCATGCTCACCTACAATACAAAACTTGTAAGATAAACAAATATCTATATAGCAACACATTCGACAAGTAAGCTCGACGGGAAGAAAAAGAAGTGAATTGGAGAAATTAAAAGACGCGAAGAAAATATGTTTGAACGAAGAGAGTATGAAAAGGACATACGCTTGATAAGTCGTTCGTGTCGGGTTGTTAGGTTTTCAACAGAGAACAATAATATTATTACACAAGATGTGCATGTATTACACAATATTGTTACTACCTATTAAATTATACTATTAATTTAATTATAGTAATATTGTAGTACTGACTGATAGTCTCGACGACAACGCATTTTGAGACAATATTCGTTTTGGATTCACGGGTCGATCAGTCAATAATTTCACGTAACTATCTGTATCCGGATTAGGTATTTCCTATGTATATGCACAACACTATACAATATTATATAGTTGTAATATCATATGGTTTATGTACAGGACGGTCCTACTAACAGCTGCAAATAAATAAATCAATATTTTGAATTTATAAGGTTTTATGTCGATGATCATAACATTTTGATAATATATTTACAGCGAATTGTCCACAAGCGTATTCAGCGTATTTATAATGTGGTGGAGGCAATTTATCAATTACAAACAAATTATATTTATTTCCGTAATATAAACAAATACATATATTGGACCAGTTACATACGAATATAAGATACATACGTCTTCACAACAATCAATCAAGTTTGAACCAACCTTTTCTGTACAATGAAGGGACATATTTTGTCACCGATGTTATAAGTCACTATAAGTAAATGATAATATCAAATTTAAACAATTAAAAAATATAGGACACCGTTTTTTCTTTTCTTTTTGGAGTGAGAGGTTTGACTGGTCCTGGACTTACTCTTTTGTGAATTATTTGGTGAAAGTCTAAATAAACTTTAAATGATTATATAATATTTGATTGCAAAATTATATTCGTATAATATTTGTAAAAAAAATACAAATGTATTACAACTCTCATTTGGCACACTTGTTACAAACGACTCGACCTGGCATCTCACCGTCTCAGCCACCGAATTATACAGTATCTTGTATCGTGGTGGGGGGGGGCAGGTGGGCGGTCACCATTACATATGAAAACCAGAGAGACGAGACAAAAAATGTCAACTCCGTCGAATAAACGAACAGCGTGCACCATGTAATAATTAAACTTCGTGTTTGTTCTCCAACGTTTGTTTTTCCGACAACGAAAACCTCAGTCACGGGGCAACATAAATAAGACGACGTGTACAACGTCTGGGTGCTCATTGCGCCCATATATTATTACGAGTCGACCGGCGTCTTCTGTCGGTGTTGCGAAAAGTTTTCATCAAGCCCGTTTGTACCGCGTGTAGCGTTCGCCCCGCGAATATTTATTTCGGTCTTTAATTAAGGAATCGTGTGGTCGGTGATGTATACATAATGATTCCCCGAGAATGCTTAGGTACCGTAATTTTTTTTCTTAAATGATGAATTTTTTTTCAGAATTGTGACTTTTGGAGATCATATTTTAAAATACTTAGATTTTTTGACATCACAGCTATCTGTGGGCTAACCATACCAAGTTCTTATTTTTAAAATTAAAATCAACTTTTTATCTGTACATTTTTGACTTTTTTTATATTTTGTTGATGTATTTCTAATTCTAAATTCAGAAACTAAGATCTCTATTAACATAGCAATATTATCTACTTAACAATTAACAGGGAAGACGAGTTATTTTTATTTGGATAAAAAAATTTTGTATTGTCACAAGACACTTCTTAAATTGCATAAAATAAAGAATCTGAATACATATATTACTAATGGAAAAATTGGGGATCAGCAAGTCTGTATATTATTATATTATTGTTTCCAGTTTTGAATTGTTTGAGCGTTTAATTTAATGGCGGCTCACCCACAAAACACAACGCAAAATACATTAATAATAATATTATATATACTATATAGTATCAATCATAATTTATTATTTATAATTTATATCCATCAAAACAAATTGCTGGTGACATAAGGTATACTATTATTATCGTGAACCGATATACTTTTTTGGGATTAATAAAAGACGTAACACGTGGTTATGCGGTGATATATGTAAATATTTACAGTGCTTTTCAGAGTTGTTGTTGTTATTGCTTTTTTTACTGAATTAGCTACCATGACAGTGGTGAAAATAATTGATATTATGCATATAAAAGTAGATGTTTTTCATACAATATACTATTATTAGTTTTATTCTAAGCAACAGATCGACATAAAATATTCAAAAATAATTATTAAGCATTACAATTTACATTTAAAAGTCAAATAGGTAATTAGTTAATTAAAAAAATAGATATTTTAGTAAATTTAGATTTTAAAATATATCGAAATAAAAAATACAAAGTTTCAATTTATGATCTTATGACATATAATATGGATACTTGTTAATACTATTGACAAGTCGTCAGAAAAATAAAATAAAATTATTATTATTTTCTTATAGAGTATATATTTTGGAAACATGTAGATTGAAAGCATAAAATATAATATCATCAGAGGAATCAAATAATATTTAAATATAGGTGGTTTTGATAGGATTGATTATTAACATTAGGTAGGTACCAATGGTCAATAAAAACTTCGTAACAATATTACGGTCTTTAAATAGTTTTATGTACACAATATGAAACTAGATAGTAGAAAACAAAATATATTTTGTCATCTTATTATCTCTCAGATATGAGATAGTTTTCCAGGATTTTCCTCCTTGTAACACACACATTTCTATTATATTTTAGTATTTCCGTCTGTTCCCATTCATAATAGGTAGGTCACCTACGTATTGGTATAACACTTACAATAACTAACGCTCGCCGTTTTCGATTCCTCGACGATTTAAAACGCGACGACATATTTTTCGATGTTCCAAAATGGCTGTTTAGCTTTGCCTCTTCCGGAATTGATTTTTTTTTTCAGATCGTTTTCGATTACTCCGAGTATCCTCATCTATTACGGCGTATCATACGCGTTCAATCTATTTCTTCATCGCTTCAAAACCGTTTTCCCCATATCGATTTAAACGCGTACATAATACCTACGCGTATATATGTCCTGTAAATATATACTCTGTAGAATACATTTCTCCGTCGGTTACCTGCCGGGGTCAGGTCCCGTAATGTTCTCATTACTCGTCTCTAGCGCCGAGTCTCGCGGATTTAAATTCTCGTTTTTTTCACATTTTTTTTTTCTTATTCATCTACCTCTATACCTGTAATAATACCGTCCAGACGTTTGCAGCTTCGCGGAAGACGTTTAACTAACGATTTTTTTCTTTTGACGTTTAATCTCACGCTGCTAATCCCAGGTTGTGTGTGTGTGTGTGTGTGTGTGTGTGTGTGTGTGTGTGTGTGTGTGTGTGTGTGTGTGTGTGTGTGTGTGTGTGTGTGTGTGTGTGTGCTTAAAACCTATGTCGATTGTCGATATTTTGTTTTCCTACTCTGATCTAAATGTGTCATACCAAATTTGCAATAAGCAGGACTGATCTCGTATGGTTAGATTTTATATTACAATCATCCGACCAATTATTTAAGTTAAGAACACTATAAACTGTGTTTACATTTTTACGATATTTCAATTTTTTAAGTGATTTATGAAAATTTTAAATTGTAATATTTTACTTACCAAGGTAGGTACTCATAACTTTTCGAAAAAATTTAAAAATCGTTAAAAAAAAAACAGAGATAATGTGACTAACAATTATATTAAGGCTTAATAATAGATCAATTAGTTCTAAGAACACAACGTTGTTATGACGCTGAACGCAAATTTACAATTTTAGGTCAGAGAAAGAAAACAATTAGTATGTGCTTGATTTCTTAACATCTTATTTAGTCTTTAGTTATGATTTTCAATAGAAATCTTAAAATGTTGTTTGAGAATATAAACAATCAATATCTAGAAACAATGTTTATTATTAAAACTCGCCAAATACTTTATTTATACTCTGAGTGTAATACATTTTTTTTTCGTTAAAATTGATTTACCTAACTATACTTTATCTTTCTAAAAAAACACACTTCATTTTGAAAGTCTATCATGGCTCACAATATGTCTAGTTTATCATATTTCCTTTCATCCCCATTCTCCTTTTCAATTATATTGTATAGTGTAGATGATACACGGAATATATTGAAAATACTTTATCTTAGGCCTCCTGGGGTTAAAAAATCAACTATCAACCATTTCACTTTCATTTCTTATTTTTCATTCCAGACGATATTTTTAACTCACTCCACACGACAAATAATATTTATCACGACTACTTTACCAAATATGTAAGTTCTATTTATAGTTTCCTGGTATTAACGAACCATAAAAGTTTATTTTTCGATGAATTTCGATATGATTAATTTCCATAAATTATTAAAAAATATATTATATATTATATTATATTATGTGATAAAAATCATATCTTTATTACTATTAATTATATTGATCACCAAATTATAATAAGAAAGACACTATTTTAATATTTTTAAAATATAAATAATTGGAACCTACATCTCAATAATTTAGTAATACGAGAGTTATCTGCATTATAAACGTCACGGAATTATGGACATAATTACATACATTATGCTATCTTACGAGCATTGATATAAAGACACATTGAAGCAAAGGATAGAAGTCGTTAAAACTATTTATTTTATTTTTTTATATACATTTTACGATACGTGTCCACGTTGAGTCAACGAGTGTCAACATTTCGAACGAAAGAAACAAGTACGTGCTGTGCTTGCTCTTTAAAAAATGTCCAATTACGTTGAGATAAAAAGGAAATCTATGCGCAGTTGAAATAATATACAGTAATAATTGTTTAAAAATAACATAAATAAATAAAAAAGATTTTAAATAAATTCGATAATGATAATAATATAGTAGTCGTATAACAATATTTATTGATGAATTTTTTTCGTTTTCATAAAACCGCTTGACATTTTTTTCTTTTTTATTCAAACAAAAGTAAATAAATATAAACAGACCATGTATACCTACTCTATAGAGATGATATAATATGCTATTTGAAACGAAATTGAACTAATCCACGAATCAATGTTTTCAATATTATTTATTTTCAATCATTCATTAAGCAGGGATAATAATATACGGTTAAACGTTAACTTTAAATATAGTAAACACAAGCTTAAAGTTAGGTTGATTACATTATATTAATCTTTTACGAACAGATCAAATCGTTTACCAGTTATTTAAACGCGTTCATTTATTATACTTAGTACCTAAAGATTTATAAATAGTAATTTTACTATAGAATTTACAAACTGTTTAGTATTTTTCACTTTATCAATATTATCATTCATTAACTCTGACCATTTAAACAATATACTAAATAATCATAAAAAATATACTAAAAGTTTGATGAAATTAAAAACCTAGTTCTAGGTACATAACTTATATTGCAATAATATTCAATAAACTTTTAATATTTACCTAACAATAAGTTCACAATAATTTTATATTTATATTAAAATTAGATATATATTTGATATTTATAAAAACTATAAGGTAATTATTATTTCAATATAAAATATACATTAAAATTTCTTTGGACTGAAAACCACCTGAATAAAAATACAATTTGAATCTGGATAAGCATATATTGTAAAACTAGAATATTATTTTAAAACTATAAATTTATAATTTTGTTTATTATTCGGTTAATTTATTCTGTAGACTATCCACTGGATTTATTTTAAAAAATAAACTGATGTTTATTTCAAATTATTTTTTGTTTATGATATGTCTCATATTGGATCAGTTGCTGTGCAATTTATATAAGCTGTTTTTTTTCATATTCGTCCATTTTTCTTAACTGAATTTAAAAATAATAATTATTATTATAAATTTGTATAGGTACGAATACAAATATACGTTTCACAAACATTAATTTGTTTTATATAATCTTACTAAAAATGAAAATAACTTAATTATGAAACGACAAACATTAAAAATGACTGTACAGTTAATTAAATTATTGTTTTAATTTAGAAAAATGAGAAAAGAAGACCCCTTACTTATTAAAAAAAGCTATTAAGGTATGACTAATGATTTAGTATGACAAAGCTCGGCACGATATTTTTTTTTTGGATGACATTTATAATGTTTAAATAATTTCTGTCACAAATTAATTTAATTTAACTGTGAGTTTAAAAGTAAATAAACAAATAAAAATAAGAAAAATATAGATAAAATCGTTTTTAATATATTATGTTATTGTTGAAATTTAATATGCAAGTAGGATTGAGTTAATATTTTTAGATTTACCTATACATAGCCAGAGTCAAAGATAATATACATACAATGTTTATTTGTTTAATTTTTTAATATTAATAGTTTAAATATTATAAA
Organism: Nasonovia ribisnigri; assembly: GCA_027563435.1. Taxonomy (NCBI): domain Eukaryota; kingdom Metazoa; phylum Arthropoda; class Insecta; order Hemiptera; family Aphididae; genus Nasonovia; species Nasonovia ribisnigri. The sequence continues at coordinate 162,710 of JANEHU010001978.1, read as the reverse complement.
ATATATTTATAATACTAAGGTAATTGTAAATATTGTAAAAAATGTAAAAATAAAAATATATAGTACGTTCATTGGAAAACCCAAGCAGATGGATTTACACTGTGCAGTTCCTTGTCCATACATTTTTTTTTTTAAATATTAATTTTTAAGTAAAACACATACTATGAACAACCTGGTAACCGTTTAGGATAATTTTTAAATCGTTCATATAACAGTGTAAAATTAATAAAATACGATAATTTTAGTTCGAGGTATTCGTATTTTTGTCAGTCACTTAAAAGTAAAAGTAATGACACATAATATTATAAAAAAGTTTGAAATCATATATCAATATAGTCTTATAGTCATAAAACAACTATTATTGACAATTATTCAATGTAAACACTGTATTCATTTGGCCTGATAAGAAATTGGACTTCCTGGGTTGCTGCTTTTTTGCAAAACCACTATTGATAATTATAAAAGGCTCTGTTTCGTATAACTTGAATTCATTCTGGTATTTAGTTTTTAAACGCGTTGAATAAAATAATTGCTCTTTAAATTAATAACATTTTTATACCCGAAAGAAGTAAAAACGTAACTGATAAATGTATCAAATAAAATTATATACTTAATATATAATTTGTGTGTGTGTGTGTGTGTGTGTGTGTGTGTGTGTGTGTGTGACGTTCAATATTATATCTTCTAATGTATTGATTTTTTTTACTGAAATTTAAACCAAAAGTTATTACATATAGGTATCGACTGTTATTTTATAATAATTATCGTTATTGAATATACCTACAATTTATTATCAAAATATAAAAGAGATAATATTATGCGTGCCGAGTATCGATTGTGCAATACAATAATGACAACATTTCTGTAATTATTTAATTTGTTTTAAATATTTCCAATCCCAATTATAGTTTGAAATATAAGTTTTTTCCATTTTTACATATTTAGATAGAATTTCAAAATTAGTAACACAGATAATTATTAATATTAATTTCCTTAATAATTAGGTTATTTTATTAGTGGACTGTTAATCCTCTTAGGTACAAATACTGTAATCGACGAGGAATAAATGATAGTTTTGTATTGGGACCATAATTCTTCTAAACGCAGTATAAATAATACATTTTAGTCTTGGCCAAATAGAATAATTGAATTAGACAATTATATCAGTGATCTAATTGCCTGCCATTGTTATACTGAACCTCATCCCTTTAATACAACTATTTATTTCTTTAATTTAATTACAAAATATAATAAATTAAGTACATTATAATAAAATTAGAAACATGAAGCTATCTCTACAAAACCCTTGAATCAACCCACTTTTTAAAATTTTTAACTATTCATAGTAAAAATTTTATTCAGAATAAAGATAATTCGATATTTAATTATTGATAGTTGATATGTTGTTGGTTTATAAACTCATTTTACGTAATATGCTGTAAACACACATGCATAATACATTTACATTAAAGAAATAGAGTATAATGTAATTATAAATAACTTTAGTCAAAGAAAATAACAACTGTAAATGTCACAAAATAAATTATAATTATATAATGTGTACTATAACTTAAAACGTATAGTATACGGTAATTATTGTATGACTATTATAATAGTGTAGATCATAATATTGCTATAGGTAGTTCAATTATATACTATTATATTATAATCACCTATTTTTTTTTAAAAAAAAAACATAATATAATATTACAATATCATACAAATTAAATATTCTCTCATTAGCTATACATATTATGATAAATCATACAATAGCATACACAAATTTACAATAGAAACGCATTTTGGAATGTTTCAAAAAACTCTGGTATATAAATAAATCTGAATAATAAATTTCTTTCAATTAATATCCCTCAGAACAATAATCATGATATGTTGGTAATCTCGGTGTTGGTGATTTGACACCTACTTTATGTACAAGTTGATTCCCTTACAATTTCTGTTGTGCTAAATGTATATGATAATATTGTGAATGATCACTTCAGCCTATTAGAGTTACCACAGGTACCACGAAGAGGTTTGCTGACAAGTCGATCAAAAATTGTCCTCTTCTTAGTTTTATTTTATTTTTAATATCATTAAATTTGTATTTATTAATTATTTATTGTATATATTATAATTAATTATTTATTAATAGTATACGTATTCATCGTTGGAAAAAAAAAATTTAGTTTGCTTTAGGTAAAAAGGTAAAACACATAACATATAAATTATCTTTATACCAATAAAATTTGATAAAATACTTGTTTATTTTCGTTTCTGATTTACATCAACGGGGAATCAACTCATACACAACCGGTAATCTTACTCAAAGACCTGCATTATAATGAACACCCCTGAATAAGTATCTACATTTTACAAACGATTTCATACACAACTATGTACTTATTCATTAAAATCAAATGGTTTTTAACCAATCCTCACTTGATCTAATATATACCATTTGTAAAAAAAAAAAATGAATCAGGGACCTTTTAACTTAATTATTATATGTTTTTTTTTTTAATCAAGCCAAAAGAAAGTGTTACTACTGGGTAATTCCTTCAACATTTTTCTCGCGTTTACATAAATTACCTACTCACAGCATATTATGTTTATTTTAAATAGATTTACAAATTTTTAATTTTTAAAAAAAGGAATACTTTTTTTACTTATAACAATCTTCCAAAACGCTTGATTTGCTATCCGTGGCATAAAAACGGCTAAGGCATTTGAAAAATTGATATTTGAAAAAATATTTTGCATAGAAAAAAAAATTATATTCAACAATTGAACTATGTATTAAAATCTCCTTTACAGTTTCATTTTTTTTTTCGAATTTATATTAACAATCACCTCGCTCCAAAAGAAAACACAAACATTTCCGAAAATGTTTTGAAATCTATCATTGTGCACATATTACCGTAACGTGGCATGGATAAAGCATTCAAATATAGGTATATCTATTTTTTAACAAAATATATTCTATGATCAATTTATTCTCTGTGATTTGTGCGTAATTCCAATCCAAATTTATAAATAAATCAAAATATTTAATTATTGTAAAACAGCCGAATAAATTTAAAAATGTCATTAACTCAAATAGTTTTGATGTTGTTCATTCATTGTACTCTTTTATTGTTATCTAAATAAATAATAATATTTACAATATTGAATTTAATAAAATGTTCCATAAATACATATAGCTCTTTATGATTTAAGAGAAACGTGGTATGAATGCATTATAGCGAATAATATGATTTTTTGACCCATTATTGTTTGAATTTTAATATGGTTGCCATGAATCCAGTACACCGTGGCATGAACAATTTTAGCATTTTATTATTATATTTTTTTATCCTTAAGATCTTTAGAACACAAAACTCATAATAATCTGAATTGTTATTAACACAGTAGGTAGGTACTAGTGATATTACTTAATAGTAAAACCAGAACATATAGAATAATGTCTGTTTATTCATCGACGTAGGTAATAAACAAACATAATTAGTATTATTATTTTAACTAATTGGTCAAATGATATAAATAAAAACGTTTAAAGAAAAAGATTCAAACGATTTTAAAAACTAAGCCTACCTAGTATTTTATATTTTACCGAATATTTCGTTAGTTTAGGATACAATATTCGCGTATATTAATTTAATGTTAATCTCACATTCACTAAGCTATGTAGAATATAATAGATTATACATTTGTAAGAAATATTAATAAGAGAACAAAACAACTAAAACATAATTTCTTTTAATAAAGAAAAAATACTTACTGAGGTTCTAAATATTTTTAACCAAAGACCTATACGTCTACAATCTACTGACTGAGCTTATATAATATATTAACTATTTACCGCGTGATTCAAAACCCATGCTCATACTCTATTTTTTCTTTAATAATAAATTTCTTTCGATTAAATAGATTTTATATACCATTTAAATGAGTGATGATGGCCACTTATCTTTTTTTCAAATTATAGCAACCCTTAGAACAACTAGAAATTCATATAAACTAACCTAACCTAATAAATAATAACTTAACATAATAATACATTATTATCATTTTACGTTAAGATAATTATTATTATTATTATTTATAAAAAATACTTTGTGTAGCTTGTGAAATCTTTAGATCGAATATATACAATGTATATGAATATAAATATTTGTTATAAATAATAATTATCTTAACGTAAAATGAAAATAAATAAATGTCAACATTAAAATGAATCTTGTATCAAAGTATCCAATTTATGATATTATAATACAAGCCCAAGTTAACGTCGCTTTAAAGAAATAATAATAAATTATGGGGAGATAAAATTTCGAGTTTTTGCTATTGCCACTAATGCGAATTCTATTGACATTTATCTGACAATAAATATTCATATTATGCACCATCCCATGCCAACATATACATAATATATTATAATATTTCATTCGTGGTATACTTTTTTATATACATATATTTTTGTTGCATAACATTATGTGGGGTAAAAAGTATTAATAGTGGTTTTAATTAGACTTTATTTTAACCAAACTATAATTTCAAAGTTATCACAAAATAATGTGTCAAACAGTTGGACTTCTTTTTACCACCATTCAACAAACGTCTGACAATATTGTGCAGCAATGCGTTTGTGTGTGTGTGTGTGTGTGTGTGTGTGTGTGTGTGTGTGTGTGTGTCTATACTTTAAAAATTGTTCACTCGATTAGTTTCCACTTTTCAGACAATAGCGCTAAAAGATTCGATAAAATTCAACCGATTTGATTAGGAAAAGTATTCCAATCGTTGGACTTCATTCGATTTTATATCATTTACTGTCCTTTTGTTGTCTAAATTTTCCGAACACTCCGTAATAGCAGACGCGACGTTTTAAAGACATTTTTGTGCAGAGCTTGAATATTAAAATAATACACAATTTATTAATCGATGTGGATTGAAAATATCTCATCTTCTCATCTTCTCTGTTACGACTTATGAATAATAATTTACGGCCCAGAATTCAATATTTTGTATACTTTTATTTTTATTTACATCAGCTCCGTCAGCACAATGCGGCTATTGCACCTTGGTATGCACATTATTTTTTATTTAATTCCAATATTATATTATAATATTGTGCTCTTGTATTCTGTTTCACAAATGCCAAATTGAAAGTAAAATTGGCACCGCTGTGTTTTCGTGTCACGTAACGTGACTCACGAAGAAATGTAATAATAATAACAGTGTTCACTTCGCTTCGCGCTATGACAATATACTTGTAATTCAATATTACTATAGGTGGGTACATCACACTATGTTGTAAGTAGGTAGCTTAATATTTCTGATGGAATAAAAAGAATTAAACAAAGTCCGTTTGTATAATATTTTCACGGAATTTAATATTGTTATTAATTCTCTATGATTACTGTATAATATAATATAATATATATATAAATAATATATATAATCTTACTATGATACTATACATACTATGCGTACATGCTGAATTCGAAAAATTGTGCAGTATCGTTCACTCAGGCGATGAGCTAATAATATATACCTTTTTATAACGATTATCTATATATATATACATATATATTATATACCTACGAAGACGGATAATGAAATTAGTGTTAAACCTTTTGAAAGGTCTTATTAGGTTTTATGCTCTACTGCACAGCACAGAACAATGCACCGGAATTAAATGCATATTGCCTGCCGTCTGGCCGTATTTCGCGGGGGTCTTAAAAAAACGAGATAAATGTGAAAAGAAAAGAAGTTGTTACGGAAATTGCGCACGAGTCTGTTGGTCGAAATGTCGTCTGGCGTACACAATTATAATAATATGACTCAATAATTTTATAGTATTTATTATGACAATGGTTAAGGACACCAAAAGCCGTAAGTCACAAACACCAAACTGTACAAGCTATGTACTACTGTTGTGAATTTTCGAATTATTTAAAACTTAGGTACTAATTAGTAATTAGTAATTAATAACTTGTTTCTAGAAATGTATGGGATCAAAAAAGGTTTACCTGTTCCTTATCTATATTTAAAACGTTATTATTTATTTTACGTTTATCCAGATATTTTATACATCGACTATCTTTTACGTTTATCTAGACTTTAGGTACATTTTCGGTTTTATTTCCTATATCACTGCTGAGCTAGTATACGGCTGAGGTTCAGCTCTCCGGCTGCAGCAGCAGTCGAACTAGCATAACGACGCGTGCCCGCCCGATATCGATCTTAACGATATTTTGTTACGTTCCATTAACCAGCTCTGTTGGCGTACATATACACACACACACACACACACACACACACACACACACGCAGAGTAGCGTACATAGAGGCGAAGACGTATGGGCCATAATACGTTGACTTTTTTCCTCCGTCGCCTCACCGGTGGCAATAACAAACCGAAAACGGAGGAAATAAAAGCGCGAGGCGATTTATAGACGTGCGCGCGCGTGTACACGACCGTGGCAAAACGAAAAATAAAGGCTGCGATAAAAACGTGTGACACTGCTCCACCTCGCCTTCGCACATGGTCGTCTTAAACAGGAACACGAATACTCTTAAGTCGAAACAAATCGCTGCTGCAGGTGGACGGAGGCGGCGGCGTAGAAATTTAAATCGCCCCACGTGGACGCCCGTCGTCTCGAGTGCGAGAGTTCACTCGGTCTCAGCTCGTTTTCGCAATAATCACCGACCACTTAACGCACAATTTTGTGTGTAGTTGCTAAAGTGACGAACGCGTGCACCGAGTCAGACCTATTATAATATAGTCTGACAGCTCAGCTGGAAAACGTGTGTTTAGGTGCTGAAGAGGTGATCAAATAATTTTTTTTTTACGGGGACATACCTAGAAATGTACTAACTGGCACCCACCGGCGTACCCACAGGACGGCTTAAATAAGTACCTATACAGTATGTAACTGCGGTAACGGCCCTACATGTATATACGATTGGATTTTCGAAATAATGCAATAGCTGACATTTTTACTGGTCGATCGTCAAATCCGAATGAGACACATTCAAATATATACGGGAGGGTGTAAGGGTGTATCCGGCATAAGAGCTACAAGAGCCCTCGGCTCCGTCTCAAGAGTTGAAGTTGCATGTACCAAACATATTATTTTTGTTCGAAACAAACGTAATCCTCAAACAATTACATTTTCACAAAATTATGATTATATATTTCTGTCGAAGAATTCGACCAAATTTATTCCACAAATAATTTATACTCCTGCAGGACTAATATATTTTCTTCATACTGGATAATTTATACCATTTTCCTGGCAGGTAAGCTTGTCGAGCTTAAAACAATAACTTTCCAATTTGATTTCTGAAACGTTTTAATAGGTAGATATTTTTTCGTATAAAAAAAATGTTGGAAATGTACATAAGTAATACATTCTAATATACAGTTATTATAACAGTTTAGTATATTTCTAAGTTGTATTGAACTATGCAATACTAAGACTGAGCTAAACGTATTATATATTAGTTATAAATATATTTTATAATTCAATATTGTTATCTCTATTAATAGTATTTGTTTTATTTTTAGTTAAGACAATTTTTTAGCTTTTGACCTAAACCAACAAAATCATAAAATTTATTTTTTAAAACGTTAACCACAAACCCTCAGAGTATCAGGAAAATAATAAATGTATAATCTCTAGAATATAAATGTGATCGTATATATTTTTAAATCTTTGGCATAACTCAATAGTCAGTACTCAGTAGTCAGTACCTAGTCTAAAGAAAAATACTTTGTGGGAATAAGTTCCCAGCAGACAACTGGTCTTAGCGAATAAAAATATACACAATATATAATATTATATACATTATAATCATATGTATATACATTATAATCATATGTATATATATTATATACATGTAAGTAGTATATGTGTGCAGATTAGAACCGAAATACTTAAAACAATTTATCTGACAGGTTCAATGGCAGAAAGCAAAGGCAATTACGTTATAAAGTTCACTGTGCACAACTGCATAATTAAATTTTCAAAATACTCCTTATACTACTAATTAAGACATCCGCTTAAATTAATAAATATTTGACGGGTGCAATAAATGGGAAATCGTGTATAGCGTTTAAAACGCTTGTTTTCTGAAGGCATTTATGAAAATAATAATATTACTCGTTTATTCAAATATATATATTTTAAACTTTGTATGCAGAATGAGAAAAATGAAAATACAATACCAAACAGCCACGGAACGAAATACGAGAGAGAGAATGAGAGAATTTCTCATTATTGCGTTTATACTACTGTGTGAAGTAAATACCTACCTACGCTGGTAAAATATTTGAACAACGATCCTGTATCACGTCGATAAATGATAATATTATTTATTAAAATAATAATTGTTATTTATTAAAATACGCTATATATTTATTATTACATTATATTTGCATCAAGAATGTATTAATATACGCGATGACGGTAAATAATGAAATATGGCATTTGAAAGTGTCACCGTTTAACGTAATAATTATTATAAACCTACGCTTGATACTACGCGCACTGTTCGCGTTTTACAATATCGTAAATAATAATTATTATTATCATACGAAATGAATACATTTGTATACGACTCGAAAGCGCACACTGCGAGAGAGCGTCTTGTGCAGACATCCGCGTAGGTGGCTGCGTACCTGTGTAATAATATATTATAATAATTAATATCACACAAACAAACCGAATGAACAACGGATGCATATTATAAATCAAACGAATCGTTTACCTACTGATATTCAATTATTTGAAAGTCCTTTTTCCTCGAAGTCGGGGTGACGTATGGCCGTATAGGTATTCCGCCAAAACGGTTTTTTTATTATTATTATTATTATTATTATTATTATTATTGTTATTATTATTATTATTATTATTATTATTACTAGTACTACGGTATACCCCCGTAGCTGCTGTAGTTGACTTGTGTTTCCGGGGATTTCATATAAAACTCCGTTTCGTTATTATTTTTTGATTTTTATTTTCGAGTGCATTAAATTTTTTATCGTCAATGTTATGTCGATGTTTTATCGTAAAAGTTCAGTCATAATAGATATCCATACAAAGATAAGAAGAGCCGAGGGTGTGGGGGACACACGATGAATACTGGTCCCAACTCGTTTAGTATACTGTTCTTGATACGATATATTATACAACAGTTAAAAGCGATCATTTTTTTGTTTTAATGAATTCAACATATTTTCTTTCGAATTTTCAGATTTCAAATTTATAATAATATCTAAATTGTGATAGTTATAGATTATTTTCAAGCTCGTTGTGTTATATTTATCTCTAATACGCATGTATAAATGACAGTCATACACTCATATACAAATGGTATGCTAATACAGACATATATATATATGTGTAATACCACTTCCTCTAATAAAAGCTGCTCAATAGCATGCTACAGTCGATATTGTCTTGAATTAATCATGATAGTTTACTATCGATTATAATTTTATAATTGTTATTAATAATAACGCCTAATAAATGATGTTACTAACCAATATTAACCTAATTGTACCTATATACCAAGATATTGAACAAGAACAAAAAGTTTTTTTTCTGTATTTTTCATTGCTTATTACAAGTGGGTAGTAGGGACAGGGGCGTATATAGGATTTTCTTGAGGAGGGGGTATCAATATTTTTTTAGTGTTGATGCAACCTTTTGTTAGTTACTCCATGTAAGGCTAACAATAAAAACAATAATAATGATTTTAATTTTACTCTGTTTTATTAATTTATAAAATAAATTCTAGTTTTCTGTTTTTTAAGCACAACTCATCAATTACTTCATCTGTTGTAATTTCGACCTCTCTGTGACAAGAAAGCATAGCCAACCCATTAAGTCTAGTCTATAATCACAAAACACATACATTTTTAAATAGTTAGTAAATATTTTTATTGAAAATTGAAAGATATAATTACAAAACTATTTACCTCTTTCATACTATTCCTGAGGTAAGACTTTATTCTTTTTAAACATGAAAATGAACGCTCAGGAGTAGCTGTTGACACTGGAATGGTGCAGAAGATTTTTAATAGCATTTTTATACTTGGATAGAACTCTTCATCACAAATCTCAAGTGCCTGTAGGCCTGACCTGAGAACAATTGTGTTCTGTAACTAACTTATTAGTTCTCCACATATTTAATTCAGCCAAACTAGAGCAAGGGTCTATTACAGGTGAGTAAAAGTCTATAAGTTTATTAAATTCTTCTCTATCCTTCAATTTAATTGGAAGTGCTTCTGTTTTAAAAATACAATCAAACCCTAAAACAGTAAATATTATATAAATTAAATAAGCACATAGTTTAAAATATTACATCTGAATTGATATTTATTTATTTATAATATATAAACGCCAAACGGCAATTTTAAATTGACAGATTAAGTTTAAAATTAATAGATATAACAATAATATAATAATACAAATACACACAAAATAAGAACATATGGAAAAACACAACATAATAAACTAAATGGTATTACCTTAATTTAGTAGTATAAAACTATGATACAACATATTTATAACAATAATATTATTTAAATACATATTAAAAATCAAAATTAAGATTGTTCAGATTACGAAGCATTCTGTGCAAGGGGTGATTATGTCCGTATAATGTATTGTGAGTTGGAACTTGGAAGAGTGCGTGATTTCTGGAAAAGAAGGAAGGGATACGAAAACATATTTTAGAGAGGAGATCGGGTGCATCTATGGTGCCACCTAGGAGCGAGGTTATAAAGCGCTCATCAACATCTTGTCGACGAGTTGACAGCATTGGTATTCCCAATGAACTACGAATTACAGAATAGTCATGCGTAGGGTGAGGTATCTTCATTATGTAGGCAATGTAGGAAAGAAATCTATTTTCTACACGCTCGAGTCTTAGTTCGTCTTTAGCTAGGTAGGGATGCCACACCACCACACCGTATTCTAAAATAGAACGTACTAATGAGAAGTATAATGTGCAGAGACAACGAGCAGAAGAAAACTGATTAGTATTGCGTTTAATAAAACCCAATACTTTGAAAGCTTTACCTACAGTGACATTTATATGGTGCTCAAAATTTAATGATGGTGAGTAATGAATACCAAGATCTTTATAGAGGAAGACACGGTTAAGAGAAGTGCCATTAAGGGAATAGTTGTGGTGGATAGGAGATCGCTGCCTAGAAAACGACATAACATGACATTTGCTTATATTAAGGCTAAGACCAATGGAGTACGCCCAACTTGCAAAAATATCTAGTTCTGACTGTAGGATATGACATTGATTAAGATTGTCTATTTTAAGGAATATTTTTATGTCATCAGCAAAAAGAAGGAGTTTAGCCTTTGTGATCGATTTGGTTATCGAGTTTATAAACAGAATAAATAAAAGAGGACTAAGGTGGCCTCCTTGAGGGACTCCAGATGGTATCACAGCTAACTCCGAAACAGCATTTTTGATTTTTATGAATTGTTTTCTACCTGTGATGTAAGAGTGCAACCAAGATAGTAGGGGATTCCCAATGCCTACAGACTTAAGCACCATTATAAGGCAATCGTGGTCCACTGTGTCAAATGCTTTATTAAAGTCTGTAAAGATTACATCTACCTGACCTCTGTGTTCGATAACTTCTGATAAATAAGAAGAGAAGGCCACCACACCACTTGTTACGGTTGATTTATGCGATCTAAAAATTAATTTAGATTATTTAATTATTTAACATTTTAATGTTTTATTACATTTATAGAGTTAGAGTAGGTATACAACCAAAAATATGAATACCTACCTTCAAAAATATTTTTATGGTTTATAAATCCTTACCTCATTATTTTTATATGAATCTGTGCGTGTTTTTTTATTTGTTGTAAAATATGATAATAAATTATTACTGCTTGGTTTTTTTGATGCCATTGAAATATAACTTTTTCAATTATATAATTTATTAATTAACCAAAAAAAGAATTACATAAAAATATGGCAATGGAAATGCGGATAAACCGTTTCTACGAGTGCGGGAACGGGGAATGAGGTGCAAGTGTGTTATATGCGATGCACAACGGTCGGAACGATAAGAAAACAATATTTCATATTTATATAAATGTATATAAATTTACGAATTCCTTATCGTCTTCTATCCGCTGTCGCAATTAGTTTCGTGTTCTACGTATATAACAGTATAATAGGTCAGGTACTAGCGGGTTTTATCCGACTTCTCCCGAATATGGTCCTATTTTAATTTTGTTGTTATTGTTGGGTAATATCACTAGCAGCCCACAGGAAAACAAAATTATAAAATATAAATAGTAACAGTACTGCAGCTTAAACTTTATACCTAAACTAAAAAAAGGGCAAGGGAGGGGATCTATCCCCCATATCCCCCCCATAAATACGTCAGTGAGTAGGGAGATCATGTGATCTATATCTCTATGTATATATAACTATATGCATGATACTACCCCCCTTCTGCAAGAGGAGACATGTGCGGTCTTCACTCCCAGTGGACCTAATTGAAAACCGGATGATGCAATCGGACGACAGCACGAGGAAATGATGATTGCGTAGAACCACACAAATGTTATGCACTTCGCTATAAATCGAACCGACGACTGTGAGTCGTAGTCAACTGCGTGACCACTGTACCACTTAGCTCCGGTCCCATGAACAAAAAGTGTTTGTATTATTAATTTGATTATTTTCATTTAACCATAAAGATGTTATATTTTTCGATTTTCAATAAATATTGTAAATAACAGACAACTAAACAATAATGACATGTTTAGTTGAGGTCAATTTTTTTGAAGGTGTTCAGTTTATAAATTATATTATGTATAATAGTAATTACAATATGGTCTCAATTCGGGCCTGGGTCCGCTTATAAATTATTTTACTCTTAGAATGAAAACGACGTAGACCGCGGCTGCCAGCAGCAGTATACCTGCGCTTTATTTGACGATATTATAGGTAAATTAATGTTAAACGATTATCGTTATAATATAGTTGTGCATGCGGTGTCAGACAACCGTTAAAATAATTATAATCATCACAATATAAACGAACGAAAAGTGTTTACTCGATATCATGGATAGCCTTTGTCGTTGTCGTTTGAGTCACCAACCACCACCAGCAGCGTGGTATACATGACACGCGGGTCCAGTCATTCAAACAGTCGAAACGCGCGGGAACGGTCAATAATAATTATAAATTTATTGCGAAAGGATGCGCGTCGCGTAGTCGACCGGATTTCGGAGGGAATAAGGACGATCGACTATAGTTATTACACACGCGTATCATGTAATACACAAGTCCTGCGCGCATGTACACTTGGCATAATACTGTTTCAATATTATACGTAATGACGACGCCAATGAAACACCGCCGACCACAGCAGCCAATTTAGCGACGTTAACACAGTCAATTAAGTCGTTACGGTGGTAGTACGTATATTTAAATACTGTGTCCATCTTACGACGATTCGATACGACTGGACCATATCAGATATTACTGCAATATTTACTACGGATCGGGGAGGGTGATGGGTCCGGGCTAAGTTTTTTTTTTTTACAGGATATAATATTTTAAGGGGATAGCAAAACGGACACGTACGTTACCTCGCCCCCCCCCCCCCAAATTTGATTTTTGCAATTTTTTTTGCGCAAATATTTAGTGCTCAATTCCTGCCAATTCCTGCCGCAAACCCCGGAATTCCTGCTCTAACGGTTTTCCCGGAAAGTCGAATTTTCCCCGGGTGGGGCTGGGGTAATGTTTACCCCGCCCCACCCATAGTTTTTTAATTTTTACGGGGGTGGTTTTTGAGCAGGAATTCCGGGGTTTGCGGCAGGAATTGGCAGGAATTGAGCACTAAATATTTGCGCAAAAAAAATTGCAAAAAGTTAAATTTGGAAGGTGGGTGGGGCTGGAGTAACGTTACCTCAGCCCCACCTGGGGAAAACTCGACTTTCCGGGAAAACCGTTAGAGCAGGAATTCCGAGGTTTGTGGCAGGGATTGGCAGGAATTGAGCACTAAATATTCGCGCAAAAAAAATTGCAAAAATCAAATTGGGGGGGGGCGGGGTAGCGTACGTAAAACGGACAGATTCTTAGGAGTTCAAAATACGCAATTTTCAAATTGTATGCTTGCGGGTCTTGTAAATGTGTGCGTAGTAAGTGATCATCATAGTGTGAGTGACTGTGTCTAAATAAAATATAGGGGAGTTGTCGCAAGCACATGTAACCAGTAAATAATTTATGCACATTTGTATGTACTTTTTGTCAATCCTATCTATGGACCTGATAATACGATAAGACTTTTGAAAACTGATTTGAATTCGTTATTATTATGTCGACTTGTGATCGATCGACCACATTTTAAGATATCTAATTTGACTAATTTCCGAATAATCAACATTTATTTCGTAGTTTAAATTTAATTTCACAAAAAAGTTCGTACATTTTAAATATTCAAACAAAATATCTAGGAGCTTAGGAATACAATTTAAAAAAATGACCTGATCGATTCCAAGTAGACATATTAAGGAATTCATATCAGTTTTCGGAAGTCTTATCGCGTTATCAGGTCTATCAGTATGATTGACAAAAGATTGTTATATTTTGGTTGAAATAATTTTTCGTTTGCAATCCCTTTAAGAGCAGTAGATGCGGTATACGTCTCAACCTGTTCATCAAACGCATTATGTAGTAGTGACGCATTCGTCTGGTATTCATGACGTTCGTTCGATGTATCGTTATAGTTCTCTCGTCAACCTCAATCGACCGCGATAAATAAAATTCGAAAAGATAAAAATAATATTATCAACATAACTATTTTAAAGGCGTCTTATATAGGCAATTTGTAGAACGAATAGGAAAATAAATTTTTTTTGCCAATGCAAACGTCGTTCAACTTACACTAACATCCAATGTCACACCTCCAAAGTGAGAAGCTTAATGAGATACAACTTTTTAAAAACTGAAGACTTGGGTGTCATGTGATAGTATATAAAATTGCATCCAAAAGTTGACGTCGCAAACGGAGCATGACAGCAGCCAGCAGCTACATTCAGATTATTAAAAATAATATTATTCTAATGATTTCTCACATATTTCGACCATTTTGTAAACTTGTTTTGATTCGTTTTCCACAATAACGGTAACCACAGTTGTATTGCACACTTCTCGGTTCAATATCTCATGAAACAATTTTCTTAACCGGTAACTACAAGTTACCATTTACCAACCACTTAAACTCCAAGTAAATAGTATAAAGGCATTGAAGAAATGGAATATTTTAATTCAACTGATGGTCCTATAATATTCTAAATAATGTCAAGTTCACTAGCGGACGTGCTTACAACGTCAACAACTCGCACCTTGACATTAATAAATGTTTAATAGCCACTTTGCATAATTAAAAACAGAAGTCACTACAATTATAGTGCATACAATCTAGTGCCCCAACCAATAACACTGTAAACTCACCTAAAACACCACCTATTATCTTACCATAACAAATATAAAATCATCGAAATGAACTTTTTATTTGGTTATCTTCATTAAATGTGAAAATCGGCTTTATTATATAGCAGAATATACCTTAATGAGCGTATTATTATTATCAGAAAACAATGAAACATATTAATAAATTAAAGAAATTTAATTTATTCCCACATCCCGAGTAACGTATATTCATAAAGTGTAAACAATTTCTTTGCAAACATTCACATAGTACATAGGTAGTAATTACTCAGAACACTCTACCAACGTGTTATAGTAATTTGCCACGTCGTAATATTAGAATATTTTCCGTACAAAAATAAAAACACTGTACAGTAGTTAATTTATTCACCATTAGATTTCGTATCAAAAAACACTGATGAAAACTAACAAAAACATACAACTTAAAAGGCAACAATATTAATGTTTAAGACAATGTATCAATCAAGAATGATGATCGTGCTTTCTATTTTTGGTTTCATCGATAATATTTTTTGATCACGAACCGTGGGCTAGGTTATCTAATTTTGAAAATTTCTTTCACAATAGACGCATATAGATAATATGACGTACCAAAATAATTCATTATTATAAATTAAACCGATATTGACCCCTAAACATAAAAGGTCCTATATTGGAATTCTAAATACCAAAACACGACTTGATTGGCCACATTTATTTTGAAATATTTATAGTTAAAAAAGAACTGATTTCATCACCCCATATTTGTTTTTAATTTTATATCGATAATATATAATATGAATTGGCTAAGTACTTAATTACATGAAAATAAAATATTTTACTCTACTAATTAGGAGATCCTGTATAATAATTGTATTATACTTATTTATTTTCTAAATAATTATAGACGACATTTTTCAGTATGGCTGATATTATTATTTATACTGAAAATATTTTATCTAAACACTAAGTTGTTGATGCTTAAAATATTAATTACTTTTAATTTATAATATCTCATACCTGCGTGTATTCAGGTTCTAACAATATAGTCGCTTAAAAGATATAATGAATACTGCAGTGTATGCTCAACGTAAAATACATGGATGTTTCATGCATGAAAATACCTATTTTACATATTATAATAATTTCGAATTATACAAATTATATTTAAGTTTAATTTACGATGCCAATCCAATTATTTAACATTAAATTGTATGTGTAATATTATCACAAAATGTAAAAGAGTAAGTTAAAAACATGTTACCCTTTGATTAATAGAAATAGAAATTATACATTATATAAATATTTTTAAAACACGAATAAGGCTCATATAGTTCATTTTATTTATAACAATCTATTATTTATATACGTATCCAAAATATTGTAAAAATTATATGAACGCTTTTAAATAAGATTAAATAAAGTATATTGTTATAATATGGAAAATTAGCAATCACTATCGTAAATAGCAAGTTTTTGTAATATTTGGAATTTAAATCAAAAGTTGTTTCTTACTAAGCCTCATAAAATAAATGAGTTATTTATAAAGATAACAATACAATAAAATTATATTATCTATTTAATAAACATAAATTATTCAATCAATGCATGTATAACGGTAGAATAATGTAAGTACAAATCAATTGTTGTCTTTTCAAAATCGCCAAACATTATATATTATTTAAAGGATTTTTATAAATATTTTATTTTTACGTTAAGCCAATGTACATAAATAAATCAAAAGTCAATGAAACTTTCTTCATATAATTTGCTAGTCTGGCTTCAAAATATTGACAATATACCTCTAGTATTATATCTGTATTACCTAGCCCAATGTAGAATTTATCGAACCTGAATGGTCATAAAATAGTCAATTATTTTTATTATATTCAACAATGCATAATATTGTACAAAGTTGGTATTTTCGTATAATGTCAAAACATAAAATGAAATGATAACAAAATAAATTAATACCTCAAGAATTCTTAATATTTTGTTATGAATACATATTATAGGTAATAATACAAAAGAATGTGTTTAATGTATGAGGTTTTATTAATAATAGTTTACAATGAATAGTATTGTATACAATTCAATCTAAAATTGAAATAAATAAAACATAAAGATTAAAATTTAACATTTAAAGGTGATTTAATACGACCAAACACAATTGTTTTAAAATAATAATCACCATCTCAGTATATACATCTTATACAATTACAACATCGAGCACACGTTCAAAAATAATTAATATTTCTTACCCTAGAGATGAGTTTTTTTGAAATGTAGTTAAACATCAAATTAACAAATCAATAATACTAAAGTAAATGTTCATCTTCTATCCCTAGAGTACAATTAGCCTAAATAATTTATACTAAGGGGAGCATTAGGTAAGGCAATTTGTAACTGGGAATAATAACTCTCAGTTACTTTTACTCCCTATAGTCATATTATACCCTCGAATATTAATAGTCAAGGACAACAATTCTCTGTGATATTAGTATCCGAGAGCTATTCCGAAAAAGTAAAATTATGGTAACTATCAAACGTTCTAGAGTGTTTGCATATTTCTAATAATATACTGACACAGTGTTAAATATTTTCATTAGTCTTTCGTAAATAGTATTCATCGTAACAATATAGTATGAATATATATGCTAAGAATGAGATAAGTATCATTAAATAATACATTAATATAGATAGTTATATTAGTTTTATGAATATATCAAACATTTAATTGGTGAATGTACCTTTGAGGCATTCAAAACGTAAGACAGCAAGTCTTTATATTTTATGTAATGTTGGTTTTTTTTTAATGGTTTAAGTTATTAATTTATTAAACAGTTTAAAATACCCGATGAAAACTTGTTTTAATCTAATTACCATACAAATTCAAAAGCTCAGAAATTTGAGTGGTTAAATCGAGAAAATGTTTATGGTAGCATAACTAAAATATTATTAAATATTGCTGTTAAAATTATTTAAATGATTAAAGAAGATACCAAATTATTACACATATTATGTATTATATTATTAAATTAAAAAGATGTAGGTAAACAGTGATAACTAAATTGTTATATGGCAATATATCATATCAATATTATTCGAACATTTTATGTATTGTTCTATCAAATATCAATGAACCTACCACATGATCGAAATCTCATTGTGTTATAATATGTACATTTTACCTCTACAATTTCATTCATAAATAAGTTAATTTTGAATAGTACCTATTTATTAAAATAGTGATTGTGATCAAGAATAGTGATTGAGCAGTTTGTTAGCGGCTTTGCACGTTCTTTTAGTGCACTGAATGTACAAACAAATTCAATTCAATACTGAAGACGAAATTAATATAAATAGCACAAAATATATTGTTATTAAATAGTTTACATTTTCATACATAATTTTATATACAATATTTCAATAGAAATTAAACACTAACAATTAACATAAGCTATAATGCAAATACAAAGCATGAACTTACTATAGAATACTTAAAGTAAATAGTGAAAATTATAATTTTTATTTAAATATATGGTTTTTATGTAAAAGTATATAATAAGAAAGTTAATTATTTTGAATATTCCAAATGACACACAAAAACAAATATATTATTAGATTATGGTTTTAAAAAAATTTAGTAGAATTTTTATATTTTAAGAATATTATTATAATAATTATAAAAATAATAATAATAAATGGTCTATGGCACTTCGTAGTGGCAATCGTGCTAAACGCTATTTCATAAAATAAATATATTATATATATTATACATACTCATATAATAAAATATTTATTTTATATATATTAATAATTTAACATTCAAACATTTTTGATAATCAAAACGATGATTTATTTAATTTATTAAATATACACATCCAGTTGCATTCAAAACACGAATTAATCTCATGAATATTTTGTATGTCCAAAATGGCTTTCTATACTATTTTTATTGTGTTACAATTCGCATTTATATCTGTTGTACCTTTCCTTTACCTTACCGTTTACTCTCACTGTTTAGATTAAAGTATTCGTCGTTCACGATTTAAAACAAAATAATGCACGATGTTTTTATTCCGAGTTCGTGATAAGCTAGTCGTGAAAAAATTTGTGCTTGGTAACTACGTCGTCAATATAAAATAATAATAGAGCGATTACCCTGTCAAGATAATAAAGTATTTAGACAATTATTATAGAACGATTTCATACGTGAATGTTCGTACTGATGCAAGTACAATACTTTTGGACGATACGGCATTCCGTTTAAATGACGGAATGAATGAAGCAAGCACTTTCTTACACGTTATTACCGTCGACAATTTGAATGCAACCAAAGGTCGGGTAGTTGGAACTATCAAATATAATAGTAGAATAACTTTTAAACTATATATATATATGTATACCGAATTATGTAATATAATATATAATATATATATATATATAAATATTTATAAATCTAATGTAACATAATAATTATTTTCCTGTACTCGACAACGAGTTGGTTGAGCTTTCATCAGTCTTAGGAGTCGATTGCTGTGGATATGACTGTGATACAGCTTGAGGTGTTGATTCACTGTACACATAATTCACTTTTGGTGACTTGTATGAAACAAAGTTTCCATTCGACACCTCGTTCACGCTCAAATGGTTTATTTCATTGAGTAGAGTATCCTTGCCTTGCGCAGTCTGTCCTTTTCCGTCTCTCGTACTGTAGAACAGAGCCATTTCTTGTTTTTTACTTGCGGAATTTTCTGGCCACTCCGTACTTGTGTTCGCCACTGCTGTCGCGACTTGTAGCACTTCCGACCCTTGTGGTTGATTATCGTATGAATTATCTGATTTCTGTTGATTCTCTATGGCTGACAAAATGTCTTGGAGTAACCCATTCGAAAGTACTTGATCATGAGCGACATTTTCACCACCTCTTTGACCTGGTTGGATTTGGAGCATGTAATTGCCAGTAGACCCTTGTACAGGGTACTCTTGTAAGCCATTTATGTCTACAGATTTTGAACCAACAACGGAGGATCCTTCTAAACCTAATGACTTTACAATATCATTAACATCCACTCCATCCGGTTGATGTTGATAATTATTATTTTCTGGTTGCTGTGAATTATTCTCGGTGTCTCTCAGTTGTGGGTTATTTTTGCTTTCTTCAATTTGTTGATTTAAGTCAAATGATTGCTGAGGAGTTCCATAGTTATCAACATTTGATGATGAAAGTTGATTTTGCTGGACATAACTGTTTGGTTCTTGAGCAGCATTATTAACTGACACGGTTTGTGTTATTTGCTGATAAGATTCGGGAGCAGGTATATTGTACGATGTAGATAATCCTTGATTGTATACTCCATTGTTTTGTGTATCTTGTGTAGCTGGGATATTGTACTGTTGTTGATCTTGAGAAATTATTGGACTGTGCTCTAAAACCGGGCTACTGTTAGAACTACTGTAACCCGTAGAACTTGATGGAGCAGCATATGCGTCATTTTCAGCGGTTGATACATCTGATACTGGAGGAGGTATGTATGGTTCACCTTGGAAACTATTATACTGTGTTGATTCTACAAGGCCCGGTGGAACTGGTGCCCTATTTTTTACTGGATTTTTTGGTTGAAGATTTGGCCCAGGTATTTGTCTTCCAGAGGCTTGTCCATAAGTTAACCCATACTGAATGTCTGAAGGCTTTTGTGACACTAAATCTGGGGGGGGTGTACCACAACAGATAGCTATGGGTGTACCGAAAGTACCTTCTGGAGGAAGACCATTGTATGAGGAGCCTGACGGTGAGGCATATTGTACTTGCAATGAATTATCAATAAAACCTAGAGAAGGAATTCCATATGTGTCCTTAATGGGAGGAAGTCCATAAGAATCTTTAGATGGGGCACCATATGATTCACTTGGTGGCACTCCGTATGAATCTTTTGATGGTGGTGGAGAATAGACGGGTTTAGATGGTGGGCCATAAGACTCTTTAGGTGGCCCAAATGATCCAATTGATGGTAACCCATAAGATTCTTTAGGTGGCCCAAATGATCCACTTGATGTAGGTCTATGTGATTCTTTAGAAGGTGCACCATACGAACTACTTGGTGGTGGTCCATATGAACTTTTTGGGGGTGGTCCATATGATCCACTTTGTGGAGGTGGTCCATATGATCCACTTGGTGGAGGTGGTCCATATGATCCACTTGGTGGGGGTCCATATAAATCTTTGGGAGGTGGTCCATATGATCCAGTTGGAGGGGGCCCGTATGATCCACTTGGTGGTGGTCCATGTGATTCTTTTGTAGGTGGACGGTATGAAGGTTTGTGTGGTGATCCGTAAGATCCACTTGGAGGTGGTCCGTATGAACTTTTTGGAGGTGGTCCATATGATCCACTTGGTGGAGTTCCATATGAATCTTTGGGAGGAGGTCCATATGATCCAGTTGTAGGTGGACCGTATGATCCACTTGGTGGTGACCCATGTGATTCTTTAGGTGGTGGGCCATATGAACCACTAGGAGGTGGACCATAGGAATCTTTGGGAGGTGATCCGTAAGATCCACTTGGAGGTTGTCCGTATGAACTTTTTGGAGGTGGTCCATATGATCCACTTGGTGGAGGTCCATATGATCCAGTTATAGGTGGACCGTATGAACCACTAGGTGGTGGTCCATACGAATCTTTTGGAGGGGGTCCGTAAGATCCACTTGGTGGTGGTCCATATGAAACTTTGGGAGGAGATCCATATGATCCAGTTGTAGGTGGACCGTATGATCCACTTGGTGGTGGTCCATGTGATTCTTTAGGTGGTGGTCCGTATGAACCACTAGGAGGTGGACCATATGAATCTTTTGTAGGGGGTCCGTAAGATCCACTTGATGATGGTCCATGTGATTCTTTAGGTGGTGGTCCATATGAATCTTCGGGAGGTGGTCCATATGATCCACTTGGTGGGGGTCCATGTGATTCGTTAGGTGGTGAGCCATATGAACCACTTGGTGGTGGACCATATGAATCTTTCAGAGGAGGTCCATATGATCCACTAGGTGGTGGTCCATGTGATTCTTTAGGTGGTGGTCCGTAAGATCCACTGGATGGAGGCCCATTTGAGTCAGAAGGCTGCTTAGAAGGTGTTGGAGGCCCATAACTTGTATCTGGTATTATAATTGGTGGTATTTTATATAAACTGGCCAATGACTGACCATTAGAGTTTCCATGATAAGAATTTCCATCTTTCGGTGGACCGTAGTCTGAATTTGGAGAATTTTGACTATGCGACGGTAATACTGGTGGAAGTGAACCTCCATAAGAATTGTCTATGGAGTTAATATTATTATTGCAACAACCTCCTGCTTGAGAGAGTGGTGGTCCATACGCAGTTCCTAAAGATGACTGTTCGTAACCGTTATTTTTCTGAATATATGGGATTGATACACCTGGAATTGGTTGCCAGCCATGGTAAGAGATATGAGGTGGGGTTGGTGGGGATGGTACACCCGGAGGCCCCTTTGCATAAGACACTGATGGAACACCATAAGAAGGACTTGGAGGTCCAGATGGTGGGCCATACACGGAGTTCGGACTTTGAGGAGCGCCATATTCTGGTTTTGGTGGCAATCCATATGAATCTTGCGGAGGTGGCCCATAATCCGGCTTTAGAGGTTTATAACTGGGTTTTGGAAGTTCGTATATAGATTTTGGTGGACCATAAGAGTTCGATGGAAGTCCATAATTAACGTTGGGTGCTTTTAAATCCGATGTAATATAAGCCTGTGGTGGTCCGTAGTTAATCTGAATCGCGCCAAACGAAGGAGGTGGAGCGCCGTAAGAATCTGATGGTACGCCAAGACTTGCATCTCTTCTTGTCGGTGACTTCTCATCATTTGCACCAGAATTGATCACGGCGTTCGAAGTGGCTATCAGCAATAGACACACAAAACACATCTGAAACAAATACGTTAAACTATTAGTTCAAAACTGTAGAAATGCTATTTATTTCATTTTTAACATTTTAACATGATTCTTTAAAATATAATAACAAAAAATAATTAAATGAGATTTACAACCACTGAGTTTATAAGACTTTCCTTTTTGCTCATTACATTAAGCAATAGTTCAATAGTTAAAACAAATATACAGTGATGTCAAGATTTGCCACTGACAATGACACACAAAATTAGAAATACATTGTTTCGACAGATGAAGAACATCATACAGATTACTGACTATAATCAAGTGTAATGCTTAGTAATGATGTGTTGTCAGATTCATTTAAACTTTCCCCGTTCGTTTAAGACGCATTCTAGTACGAATAAAACCATATAATATAACGTGTTTAATAGCAAATATGGCTGCAGTATTTTCAAACTTTCAGTGGTAATTTCGTTAACAGTTTAGTTTTACTATTTAATTGAGTGGACAAAAGTTATATCCTGGATATGTCGAATACAAAATGAGTGTTTTGTCTAAATAGCTATAAATACACTATTTAGGCACTATTGTTTATGATACAAAATTACGAGTGAAACCGAAATTTGAATCATTTTGAAAACAATAGGTTTGCGTAAACGAGGAAACCGTTTCAAATAAAAGTACCCATTGAAAAACATACATATATTATACAATAATACAATATTATGTATGTATAATATGCTGAGAACTCGCTAAACAATTAAAATCCATAACGGTGAAAACTTTAGTTTTTATTAAAATGTTATTGTAACACCGAGCCGCGTCTTCTTTGATTAGGTCGGCGGCGGAGGTGTCTTGTGACGAAATACCTATGATTGGTTAACCTATTTAAAAAATACTAAAATTGTAAAACTGCGGTTTATGGTGTTGGTTTAGGTAATTCGAGTTTACGCAAGTCACATCAAATACATAAATAGTTAACGCGATAAAAAAAAAGTTACACGATTGTTGGAAATAATAATAACATACGTTATATTTTAACATTATGTATCATTATTTTCAAGTAATTTTCTGTCGATGTCCATATAAAAATATTTTAAATTAGCTTTAGGTGATTTTATTTTTCATACTAGTCGTGACGGAATAATCAATCGGCCAATAATCTCATTTAAACAACCGCATAAGTAGCGCATCGCCTTAAATAGCATCCAACAATGCTGTGCACCCGTGATCATAATGTATTATATGTTTAATTCACATGATTTCTAAATCATTTACACGGTAAGTAAACAATTACATACGTGTGCTTAGCCCTCTCACACGCGTTTTGTTGCTGAAACGCATAGAATGTGCAAGTCATATAAATACAGGTTTTACTGACGCCACCGAACTTTGAAAAATTACATACGATACCGTCATAGGTATTTATGTAAGGTATCTATACAATGCAATCATATTAGAAAGTTTTTAGGGGTTTTTTTAATATAATATATATTATTATTGATTTGTTATTTTTTTTTCAAAATACAAAACTAATAACTAAACAATAACAAAATTAATAACTTAAAAATTGCTCTGGAAAATGTAATATTATACGTATTTTGAAGTCACGAGCGTGTGCTTATTTTTTCGATTTGCATATTACCTACTTTGTGCGAGTCGATTTACAATAGTTTATTACTAGACTTTTGACTACTAATCATCAATTGATCAATCTATTACTATTGGTCGATAAGACTTAGTAAAACCGTTTATAACTATACGGCTATTGTCGAACAAACCACTAGAGGTCGGAAAAATTGATTTGTGTAATAATAGAATTGAACGTAAATTAAAAAAATAAATAAAAGAATAATTTGATCACAACACGGAATTGTAGTCAAATGATAATAACTGGATTCCCAATTCATTGCACAATAATAATGCTCCGCCGCAGTAGAACATATTGTACGCGCAGTCCGTTTAGTAACCCAAATCACGTAAACGGCCTCGAGAGTTAATTAAACATCGATTGTTCGCGGTTGACATCCAGAAAAAAAAAATTGACGGAATAATATAATAATAATATTAACAATAACCGTCAGATAAAATTGTTTACGTTTTGACATTAATGAATCGTATCATCTTTTAAATGACAATAAAATGCAACAATAATATTGTAATAAAACAGGAAGGTGTCTACAATTTCAGTGCCGAGCATCCTCATCACTAACATTTTTTCCTTCAATAATGAATTTGTTTAAATTCTGATTTTTGGAATTTTAAAATTTACTTAAGAACCAGATTTTCAAACATGTATATAGATTTGTTATAAACCATTTAAGGAGATTGGTGATAACAACTAGGTACTATTTTCTAAATAAGAGCCTCTTTATTTTTCTTCGTCATAAGTACATGAACAATAAATAAAAATGTATAGTAAATTATAATATTATATTATTATCATTACGCTTACCACGACGGATAATTGTACAATTATTTGTATTTTTACGCTTATATGCCAACTATATAATTCAAATAACATTAAAATATGTATGTGTGGCAGATATCACAACAGTCGTACTTAGGTATATAATACCGTGTACCTACCTATAATTTCATACGCATATATAATAATTATATGAGAACCAGTCTTATTCGGTCATGGTTTTTCATCATTAGAGGAGGGGGTAAGTTACGATGACGATATTGTACAACCAAGGTGTCACAATATTATTTATTATTTATTATTCTAATCACAAATCAAACTTTGGAGTATTGCAATATGCTCGATCGCTACCCATCGCCATCTATAATATCTGTACGTATATACGAGTCTGGTCGGTGGTGTACACTATGCCCGAAAGGACTTCTATAAATTATTATATCGACGAAAAGCATCTAAACGCGTCGCTCGAATATAAATAGCGGTTGCATGCAATAAATAATAATATATTTTCGGTTCGTTATTATTTTTTTTCTTTCAGCAAAAAAATAATGAACGTAAAAAACACAAGTGACGTTATTAGAAGATGCATGTGAAATGAGAGAAAACTCAACCGTCATAATAGGAATGTAATTTACATATATACACATACGCCGCCGCCGCGTATAAGTAATTAGAATTGCACGGAGAACGCAAAAATAATTCTTAGCACATTGTCTTAGGACAACAGATTTCTATTTGAACGGTTGACTATAGACGTTTTTTTTTGTTTTTGTAACACATATTTTCGAGCCCGAAAACGGCTTCGATTATAATTTATAGAAACACTATACGATCGATAAAATAATATCACGACGACTCGTCTGCACAGTTGCAGTTGTATAATGCGTGAGGTTCCCATCATTTTTTTTCCAAGCACGTAAAACGAGAGTTATATTATTGTAGCGCACTTCTCTATCCGTCATGTTGGACATTAAGTGAAACTGTTTAAGCGTGTTACAAAATAAAATTATAAAATTTTAAATATTTTAAACCACGACTGGTAACTTGCGTTATTAAATTTGATTAGAAATGAAACTACCAAACAAGATAATTACGACGCTATGTTCTATAATAATAATTGTCTGTCAGTGTGGATCGACGGTAACGCGAGACAACCGGTTGAAAAATAACGTACCTATACCAGTGGCGTAACTAATAGGGATCAGAGGGCGCAGTCGCACCCGGGCCCGTTCGTATAGGGGCCCAAAGAAATAAAAAAAAAATTTCTATTAATTATTAATAAAAATTTAAAACTACCTATATTTTTCTATTATAATATAGTATTGAACAAATCATTTTTTTTTATTAATTCAAAATTGTTAGATACGACCTTTTTCGCTGCGGTAGGCGATATGGGTATGAACATTATTATATTAACGTTTTACGTCATGTTCATGAGTCATTATCATTACTGTTAAAAGTTGGGTTTTATTCCTAACATATATTTATTAATAGACCGGCTATCAATCGACCGTCTGTCATTAATCATTACGATTACGTTATCCGTTTATCGTTTTGATATTATTTGAAATCTTTATTTGTTAGTTTGTTCGTAAAGTTTGTAGTAGTCGGTCGGTCAGTCGATGACAATCGCGTATATTTCGATTTTATTTTCGTGTAGCCGTTATTGTTCGTTATCGTTCGTTTACGCGTATTCAGTTTTATGTTCGTTATCGTTCGTTATTTTTTTTGTATGTATATAATATGAAGTATTAAATTAATATCTATTATTAAAAAAAAATTTTTTTAATTATTTTAGTAAGGTGAATACACTCCCTCGGATCTTCTTAATATATATAGGTACCTGGACGATGGGGGGGCCCGTTGAAAATTTCGCTCCCGGGCCCAAATTTTGAAGTTACGCCACTGACCTATACCTACTGCAGGCTACGGTGAATAACAATATTATACCAGTAACCATAATTTCTCTGTATAGTATAATCGGTTTTTCATTGGGTGATTTCGTTGCTTATAACTCGTTATAACTTTAATATGATTTAATAATCAATTAAATGTAATTAATTCTTAAGTTACTGGAATATAATACATATATGGGTAGACACAAAATACTATATTGTAATTTGTAGGTACAACTTACTACACACATAACAATGTTATATATATGAGAATATCTTTCTGATATATCAAGCTCGACGCGCCAAATAATCAAAAGCACATAGGCACATAAATGCGACTACATTGTAATAATAATATACTTCTGCATTATTTTCGTTATCTTATCCCATTTTATTTCGAGAGCAATATATTATTAGCGAAATCAGACAAAATAAGATTTTGTGGAAATTGCAATATGAACTGGCTGCAAGTATCAATAATAATAATACTAATAATAATACACCGATTGTGTGAATTTGTTTTTACATCAAAGAAAATAATATCTATAAAATAATATTTTGATAACAATTGATTTTAAAAGTAAAGATAATTATGAAAAAAAAATCCAAAACCCAAGATATGCGAAATGAATTGTACAAAACGTAGGTGAATAATTAATCATTATTATGATATAAACTTAAGTCGTTGTTACGGGACATGTTGTGGTACATTAATATGAAAATTAATTTGAATTAATAAAATTCACGAAATTTTACCGGAAAAAAAGAAAATAATGATTATAAATTTCCAACCTAATCGACACACGAGTAAACCGTTCAACTAATATTCAATCGCTGCTATTTTAGTCGGACGTTACAAGCGGAGGCGTGAGGGAGACATAATGACGTGTCCGATCAACCTATTTGCGAAACCTTCAGTTTATACTCTTTGATATCAGGCATTTCAATATTATTACATTTATTACACTTTTCCGACGACAAATCTTTACAACTATACAATGCAACCGTTCTAGTATCACGTATTCACGTCCTACTCACCACGACCCTAGATCGGAAGAACGATAATATTATTATTATATGAATACGCGGCAAAAGGTCAACAACGGGTTGACCACAATATAATAATATAATAATAGGAAATTAGGAACCATACTTTTCCGGTAAATTAAAGAATTTCAATACACGAGACGACAATGATGTTCTGTCTGTTCGAGGCTTTTATTATGTTTAGGTATACTTAAATCAGCAAGTATTAATGTATTATACACTTATCGTGTGTGTATCGGTCTTCTTCTATTTTTAAAAAAATTTTCTTAGAGCCACACTCATTATAGACATGTGAAACATATCGATAAAACACACTAAACGATGATGACAATCGAAAAAGAACTCATCTCGGCGTCTGGAAATATGTTTTCATTGGAATAGGTAGTTAGAATCCGTTATCACACTCAGCAGTTATACGGCGGCGGCGGCGGCGGTTGCACCCTCCTATAATACTCAGTCACCGTTTTGTAAGCTGCACGTCCGCCCTCGGGGGGATGACCTCTCACGTGTTGTCCGTAGGCAAGTGTACATAAAATAGGTGGGCGCAAATCATTGTACCGGCGGTATAAAGCACGTTGGCCATTTACTTTAAGCCACAAATAATACATTTCCCGGGAAACCCGGAGACGACGACCTACGGCACGAGTACGAGAGACGGTTCGATTTTTGGACGCTGCTTATGCTATACGGACCGATGGCGTCACCGTCAGTGATTGTGGTGTAGGGGATGTAGGGGTAGTTTTCGCTCCTCAAAAATGTAATCTATACGATTTCCAATGTTCGTTGTATTTCGGGTCAATAGTCATAATATAATTTAGTATACAATTTTATGATTTAAAACATATATTATAATATTATGGTACTTACAAATCAGTTGGTATTCAATTTATGAATATTTTTATTTTCCTACACAATACACACTAGGTAGGTTCTATTTAAACAAGATTACATAATATGGTGAGAACTGATAGCGTTCTTCAGGCAGCATATTAACGTATATATGGTTTAGACATAAACGAGTCAAGTGAATTTTAAATTATTTTTTAGTTGTTTTCTATTAGTTTATTAAAATTAATATATCGTATAATATATTTTATACCCCCTCTTAATAAAACTCTCGCGAACGCCCTCGGTGTGGACGTAACAGATACGCATTGATATATTATATTATTCGCATTGTAATGATTTATTATGTATAGTTTCGTGTATAGTATACATTTAAATTTTCTAAAAAAGGAAAAATAATCGCCGCAAAACGGTCCTCGAACGTTTCTGTACATCAACGTGATGACTGACATGACGTGTATCCCGTCAAATGTACCGTGCTAGTAAATATATTTATATATATATATGCGTATATATCTACTGTAGACGATACTTATACCGTATATTATATTATCGTCAATCGCTTAACAATGTGTATATATTATATATATTATGTACCACGCAAAGTTCCTACGACCGATGATATATATTATTACCGCGAGAGAAACCTTTCTGGATGCACCTCAGTGGGTATATCTATTTATACTGCGATAAATACGATACACGGACTTAGGTGTAGATAGTTAAATATAGGTAGGTACTGCAATAGACATGTTTCACCGAGCGAGAACGTGACGCGAGGAGGATCGCATTCCGAGTAATTAATTTTGCCGATTTGAGACGATTTACGCGTTACGGTGCTATTAACTGCATTTTAGTGGTGGCTAACCCGGGGGGGGGGGCGTCTGCGCCATGATCCATTTGAACTAATGGTGCAAATCACGTCACACATATAAATTATCATCATATAATAGTCTAAAGACTAAGACTTACGGGTGGATAAAATTATCAATGGTGTACCCAAAGGAGTGGTGCTCTATAAAATATACAAATTGAATTTAATCTCATAAACAATAACAATAATATCATAAAATAATAATGTTTTATTATTTATTTATTAATAAATGTTTTATTTTATTGTATTATCCTATATCGACGATCCTTTTTGTTCAAAACTTGCTGAAATGCTAAACCTAACTGGATGGTTTGCTAATAATATAAAACTAGAGCGCGTACGTTGCAACCCTTGTATAATAATAAATAATATTATGTATATGCGCCGATACACAAGTGACGATTTCAAACGATTCACCTCTCCTGAAATCGTTGACAGTTTTCATCGCGCAAACATTGTTATTTTCGTCGATAGACCTCTCAAAGGTCAATCTGTATGTTCGTTGTAAGATAATGTAGGCACTAATTTGTGTGTACGATAATTATTATATCTAAGTCGGCCCAGTGGACAGCATTCGCGTAACGTTACAGCGAAACTATGAGTATTATGTTATTACGTTAGGTATTAATGTATACGTGTAGTTGTATATTGTAAGACGAGCGTAGGTACAACCATTATAAACTAGTTACCGTCTATTTATACGTGTGTAATTACATTTTTATTATTAATTGTATTCAACCATAATATCGTTTTGTATGCCGCACAAAACGTTTCGATTTACAGCCCGTGAACATGGCGTGTCTGTAAGAAGACGCTGAAATTAAAATGATAATAACTATTTATACGTGTGTAATTACATTTTTATTATTAATTGTATTCAACCATTCATTCTCGCATAATATCGTTTTGTATGCCGCACAAAACGTTTCGATTTACAGCCCGTGAACATGGCGTGTCTGTAAGAAGACGCTGAAATTAAAATGATAATAACAATAATAATAGTGGAATACTGTACGCAACGCTATTCGATGGTCGAGAGAAATTCGTAATAAAGAACTTTATATTATATAGTTATTATAATAATTTATAGGTACGTGCAGTATTTATAGGTAGGTACCTAATGTACTACATGTCTGCATATACTTTTTTAACTAATAGTTGTACCAATTATAATTAATACGGGTGACAAATATTAGGCATTAAATTATTTAATATATACCATAAAGATACCTAACTAATTATTAACTATGTTTTTATAATGAAAGAAAATACACATTATAATACATAGGTATGAACCTGTGACTTAAATTCTTACATTTCGTAGCAAATGACAAATTTACTATTCATATAAATAGGTAAATTAAAAAAAAAATTCAATTAACTTAATAACGTTGATTGAATCAATCACACTTCATAGGTACTATAAACACGCACAAGGATAAAAAATAAAAACTGTCTTTATTCGGTTGTCAAGCCGTTTCGACGACTGCCGAGCAATGTCAACGCCATAAAATCAAGTGGTCCTACGCTTTTATTATTACCGGTTCTTTGATATTTGATATTATAATGATATAGGTATGTTATTGAATTTTAAAAATTATGCTCAGCA
This sequence comes from Nasonovia ribisnigri, assembly GCA_027563435.1. NCBI lineage: Eukaryota > Metazoa > Arthropoda > Insecta > Hemiptera > Aphididae > Nasonovia > Nasonovia ribisnigri. Next base: position 130,605 of record JANEHU010001978.1, on the reverse strand, counting down.
TTCAGCAATTGCCTATTTAACATTGAATCAAACGTCAATCACAATCGTAATTTTATTCTTTGTGAAATCGTCCTAAATAATGCTTTAAAATGTATAGTTTTGTTGTGCACTCAAAAATAAATATTTAATATGACATAAAACTACATTCCTAGTGGTTTTTTAAGTAGGTAGTTGGCGATTATGGCATGATTATTTTTCTAAAAAATGTATTTATACATTAAAAAATAAACTGTTTGGTATAATATTATACTATGTATGAAATAATATATTTGTTTCCTAACATCATAAAAATAAATATGAGTACCACTAGCTTAAAGTATAATCATTGAACATAACAGCTCTGGAAAATATTAACAATTATTTTATAAATTATTTATTAGGTATTTAAAGTTTTTATGAATTATTTATAAAAATAAATATGTGGTATCTTTTTTACAAATTTAAAATATTGAGCGTATTTTTTTCTGTATTTATTTGTGTTTACCAAAAAAGTATACTCACAGATAATACGGCTACCTGATCCTTTTAAAATATGATATACAACAAATTGGTGTAAAAATTCTAATTTGAAATAGAAATTTGACGCAAACCCAAAAGTTTCTACAGTTAGCTAGTGTAAACTGTAAATATAATACCCAAAACGGCTCGTGTATGCGTTGATAGTTTTTCTTATAGGTATGTTCTTATGTTATGCATATGTGTGTATCAGTTTACCACAATTTAAAAACGAATTGAGCAACGTGAATACTCATTTGTAGCACACGTAGACGTCGAATAGAAAACCATTTTTGCCCACGGCCTACGGGTGATTATCTATAAAATGAAATTCTTCAAAGTTCAACACAGTTTAGGCGAGTGATTTTTTTTTTTTTTGCAAACAACGCTATAATAATACTATTACGGCAGCTTTCTATTCCGCACCCGGCCCGATAGTATGGAGTACCTACCTACAGACACATTCTGGCAATCCCACACCAGATGATTGGCCCGAAGCCCCGAGGAGACCGAAAACGACGACGTTCGCCCATTAATTATACGTGCGCACAATAATAACATGATCGATATAATACGCGAAGTCTAAGAACGGGTTTCGTTGTACATATAATAAATACGCACATAGAAGAGTTGTGATTTTTCGACTGGAAAGCCGGAAGAACGTGACCTGACTCGGCGCGCGAGGTAGTATATCAGGCGAGGGAAACGCAGAAAACAACCCCCGATTGTTGATTATTTCGTGAATGGCAAATTACGGGAAACGGAATGGAAAACAACGAGACGGTATGGGCACAAAAAAAAAATATAATAATAATAGAGTAAAAGAAGAAAGAAAAACCACTATTTATACTACCCTTATTTCGTATGCTACTCAGCGGCTCCGGCTAATGCGACAAGATTTTCCCCGGATGACGACGGGGGTAACAAAGCGTACGAATGTGATTGAATATTTTCCAATGGGACATATATTCACCTCACATTCTGTTATTATCGTTTATAACCATTGTAGTAGGTATTGGTATACGAGTAGAGGGTGTGTGATTTCTGATTTTAAAACAACGACATATTGTTTCTCTCGATGCCTACTGCAATGTTCAAACAAAATGAATGATAACTCATTTCCATATAATGTATTAGGTACCTATATGATTTTAGTTATTATTGCATTAAGTAAAACACATAAGCTACACTTCAATTTATTTGTAATCATCGTGGTGGTAGTTTCTAAAACGATTTGTGTTACTCATAAATAACATACTGAAATTTGAAAGTTATGCTACCAAAAAATATGATTTATGGTATTAAAACTTTGCGTAAAAAAATATAACTTAATAAAAAGAAAATAAATATTTAAATATTATATATATTAAGTATGTATAAATATATTAGATATTTGTGACATATGTCGCAACATATACCTTCGTAAACTTTCATAATAATCATTTTTTAATAAAAGCAATTCAATATGTATATAGGACACCTGTCTAAACACTAAATTATATGATCTACAAAATATAAATCTAGTTTTAATATTATATTTTAGTACCAAGTTCATAGTTGATGAATAACTTACTTATCTAAAATAAAATATGTAAAAATAATGATATTTTTCATGATTAAAAATTCAAAAACATGATAAGTAATAATACCTAATAACAAAATACGACTGTTTTATGTTTCACTTTATTTTGTTTTATGAAAGATACTGAAAAAAAATTATAATCAGTGGTATATTATATCGGTACTTTGGTAACAGAAACTGTAAATCGTATAATTTTGCTCAAAGGCCAAAGCCTAAGGCAAATAAATAATGGTCTCATTTCCTTATAATCCAGGTTCATATTGAATGTATTATATTGCATTAATATACATAAACATTATGAAGATATATATAATATGTATATTATGATTGCCTCTTATTATTTTTCATAATTTATGATTTCGTTTTATAGGTATTCCTTTTACTAACAATAGCTTTCTTAAGAACACAACATCAAAGTTTAAGTTTAAATAGGTATTATAAACATAGTATAAATTAATATTTTCCAAATATCTTATTAATATATTGTACTTTAATATTTGTTTAGATAACATGTAATGAAAGTTATTCTTATTTGTTTTGTTGTATTTCGTGTGGTCGTAAAACAAATTTAAATTTGAATTAACCATTAAAATCGATAGAAATAACCGTAACAAATACATTACATTATTCTTTTCTAAGTATTGAATATCCATTCGATATGTAATATTAATAAAGTTATTATTTAAACAACCCTATCTGATATTATCGTTATTATTTTAATGAGACGTAATACAATCATTTGTCAACAAACCAAATTACCTACGATGGTATAATAAGTACCATTATAAAAGGATAAGTCACGCTTGAAAGCGGAAATGAGATCTGTGCGATTAAGAAAATATTCCGTTCTAGAAACATTAACATTTATCTGATTTAAAATATTGTATTATTATAACATCGCTTTTCTTGACTTACTAACATCCCCACTAAATATTATTTCTAGGGAATGGTTCCTAAAAACTGTGTATTTATGATTAATAACGTAATTAGACCGAATAAATAATTATTCAGTAAATATTAATTAAAAACTAATTTATTATGAATAATATTTTAGTTGATATATAAAATTGTAGTAGGTATCAAAATATTTTGTACGCAAGGTTGAAGTGTTTAGTAAATATTGATCATTTTAACACTTTTATTTTTATCTAAAAGTTTAATTTTTATAAATATTACAAGAAATTAATCATGAAAAAAAAACCAAATATAGGTACAGATACGTTGCGTGTTACAATACGATATCCGTTAAAAATACAATTACAGGTAAGTACCTACCTATATGAATTATTTTATTGTTATCCAGATAATATCTTAGAAAATAGTAAAATACACTGAAATTTGTAATTTGTTATTTTTAACTGCAAGAACAAAATAGTTCTAATCATAGAAAAATTTAGAATACCTAATTTTCTTTATTTTTATAACATGATTCCTTGTGTTTCTTAATTTTTTAGATATTTTCTGGTCCATAATAGTCATCTACACTAGCGTAAAGAACTACAAAAGCCGGGAGTAATGTGTATATCAATAAAAATATATATTATATAGGAATAGTAAAAACTAGAGATTTATACCATCCCTCACCATACTCTCGCCGTCCCTTCCAACAATTTTATTTGTAAAAAAAGATAAAGCTTAATTTTCTAATCACATTCGTCCCAAATTACTGTGTCTGGCCTCGACGGTTTACGTCAATATAATAATAATTTATGGTCGTGTATATAGTGGAAGAGGATAGCTATATATAATTTATAGGGGTGAGCGTTAACTATACAGCGACGGTTTACCTGTGTCAATCGGAAATCCATGGTGTATTCTTTTGCAACGAGGCCACGCGTGTGAATCGACAACTTGAAAGAACTCTGTGCGTTTACTAGCGTGGGATCGGTTGCGGGCTGTAGGGTTGAGTCCCGAACTTTACAGCTTTCGGGTGAAAATTTCTTGAAGGTTTAATGAAAAAAATAACGACAATCAACTGAATATCATCCGGATATTATTACGCGAAAAGTTCGAACGACGATAAAAACGCGCGCTCGCACTCGCCACAACGATCTCGCGACAGAGAAATTGTTGTTTATTACACGGCCGTTGGTGCGCGGTCGGTCATCGCGCGATCGTAGACATAATGAACCGGACTCGACGGTCTGGAAGGCTATTTATACGACGGCAGCGATCGAGACGGTACGGGCCCGTGGAGCGGACCATCCGGTGGCCCGAGTGGGAGGCCGTGTATGTATACATATATTTTATTATAGTTACCGTAACAACTGCGTTATACAGACGGTATCCACTGGGACCAGGCCCGAGACCCGAGGTAGAGGTAACCACGCTGCCCGCAGGGGAGTCGATCCGGCTCGGCGGTGGACGAAAGAGAAAGTGTGTTTTGGGTGCGCACGTGTGTGTGATCCGATGCTTTAGTATGTGTACATGTGTGAGTACACGTGTGCGCTTACGCCCAAGAGTGTGTCTATGTGAGAATGAGAGAGAGAAGAAAGCATGGGAGGATGCACGGCCTTCGAAGACCTCCGCAGCCGATGACCTTGAACCGGAGCCCAGGTTTTCAGTGGTTCATCTTCGATCTTTGGAAGTCTCGGGTTTCACTGACGGACGTGATTATTACATCGATCGACTATTATGATATTGTCTCCGACATACCGCAGTTATTAAAAAAATATATTTACTTTCGACCAAAAAAATGTAAAACAATTATTATAACCGATTTTCAATGATTTTTTTTTTTCGAGAATAGTCAAGCACACGATATCATTACGCCATTGCAGGCCATCGGATAATGGTCATTTTCACGGAAATTTTTCAATTTAATCCGATATCTTCCATATGAATAATGTGAAAATTATTATTAGTGGTGAAAAATTATAAGTTTCAGATTAATGCAAGTAGTTATACAAAATATTAAAATATTATTGTTTATTATCAATCTAGAGATCGGATTTAAATTCATGAACATGGAGTACTTGAAACACATTTGTAACTTGAAAAGCATCGTGTAGGATATTCCTAAAAAAAATTCAAATGCGTTGAAATCCAAGCCCATTAATTAATGACATTGTAATGTATTATAGAAATGAAATATTTGATATACACGCGATATGTTATAGGATTTATTAAAAAGTAGAAATACATTTTAATCACAGAATTAAGTGTAATTTACTACAGTGGAGTTACTACAACTGGAGTCATTGAGTTATATTTTTGTGTCATTGAATCTCTTTAATTAAGAGCTAACTTTGGATACGACATTTGGTATAAATTAATAAAAATGTTTATAAAAATATAAAACCAACTGTGTGGTCATGAAAGTTTTAACAAAAAAAAAAATTATTTTAATTGGGGCTTGAACCCTGGAGTTCTTATTACAACATAGGTACCTATCTGTACTACATAGGAGCTCATGACTTTATTTTGTTTTAAGATAATGTTAAGAAAATATATTGCCTATTTTTAACGACGTTAAAACTTCATCATGTTAAAACTAAGATTTTAAGAGAATGTTATTCTGACATGAAGTAATAAGTAATAACTAATAACCAAAATATAGTAAGAAAATTGGTATGTTAAGAACACACAACTGTACACATTATTATAATATTACGTAAGTACTTATTTTACAAAATAACTTAAATAATATGTGCATTGAAATTCCCGTTAAAATTGTTATTGAGCATGAAAATAATTTTTTTGTATAAAATTACCAACACTTATAGGTGAGTGTAACTGTGTCAGCTATACTATCAATATTATTATTAAACGTATGGTTTACCCGCATAATTTAAGTGTTGGAGAAATATTTAACAAATTTTGATAAACAGTAAATTACATGGTCAAGCGAAACCGTTTTCAAATAACCTTTGAGTATAATATTATGTCCACTGAAACTCTGAAACACGTACTTATACATACAATACAAAACTACAAAATATTATAGGTACTATAGGTACCACTATTAATACTGCCAGATTACAGGAAAGTACAAAATATTAAATTACGAGAGAACGCGTAGATAATTTTTCAAAATTATAATAAAATTGGCAAAGATAAAAGTAATATAACTAATAGGTCATACTATAGAATAATATTAGGTACAGCGAAATATCGACATTAATGCCATTGTACAAACAATAATCAATTGTTATTCTGTAAAAAATAACCGTCCACTGTATAGTTACACAATAATAATATAACGACATGCTAAATTACATATTACACTATTACAGTATGTGTTATAAATGGAACCCTAGGGTGTGGAAAATTTTACAACCATAAGTTTTTTAACATTTATTGTCCGCGCATTTCTTGAAGGTGTGACGTCGTAATTTTATCTCTGAATATTATCATGTGCCAGTCATAATTATTATTATATTACTTATCTGCTTATATTATAGTACACAGACGTCTTAAACATATCAACGACAATGAACATACCTAATATAGTAATATAACGCTTTAACAGATGTTAGAAAAGGTAGCTTTCGATTTTTACGAGTGAACTATAATGTGCGATTGTTTGTGTAGCGACTTTATTATGCAGGTATGTAAATGCAAAGTAATAATAATTACTAATTAGTAACGAACTATTCGAAGGGAAAATCCTTAATTTTTATATTACAAATTACAATATTACCATAATGAAAATTATTTGCTACTTTTTCGAAAATAAAATAACGATTTCGATAATTTATTAGACCGTAGCGCAACTATCTTTATAAATATACTGAAAAATATCTGTTATATCATCGTATATAGCATAGAATATATTATTAAATTATGAATTATTAATTATGTTGATCCACTAACAAATATTTTTGAAAGTGTTAAACTTAATTATTTAATATAATACTATACTACCTATCTTCCTATTATTTTTTTCACTATTAACATACTATGTATTAATGTTTTTAATAAATTAAATAAGCATCAAGTTTAGATTTTCAAATGATAATCCTTGTATTTTAATGGGATATTAAAATATAATTTTATTAGAAAATATAAATAAATGTAATGATAATATTTTACTGATGTCTCTCACATTCTTTAAACAATAATAAATAATAAAACTGAAACTAATAAGGAAAATCGGAATCTATACTAGCGTGTAACTATACAAATTTCTTGCTCAAGGTTCATATAAAAAAAAATCATAAGTTTATTTTTATTAGTTTAATAACTATTATTATATTATATTTTAAATGTGATACTAAAAAAGAACATATTTTTTATGAATAAATGGGAAGACGTAGCTGGATTTGTTTAACAGTCTAAAACGATACCGGAAAAAATTAAAATATACAAAAATTAAATTTTTAGGCATAATTATTGTATTGACACGTTGATAAAAAAAATTAGAATGTTACCTCTTTAATTATTCTATGTATTGTACATTAGATCACTAGATGTATACAACAAAATCAAAAATGCATGATTAAGTTAAAACTCTGCTCCATATTTCTCATGAACATTGGAAAATGGCCCACGTATACAATAAGACATAATATAAGTTATAAGGTATCTATTATAAGATAAGTAAATTACGATTGTAATGAAATGTTCTCAAACACTAGGGATAGATACCAAAGCTAAGTGAACGAGATAAAAGGGTATTTAAGTTCCAATATATTTTTGAAGGTGTATATTGTGTGAATAAATATTTTTATAATATACACTTTATTAAATATTGTTCGGTAGACAATAATAATAGTAACGTATTTCGCAAGTTACTAAGTATATTTTTACGTTAAAGCAAATCCATTGTTGAATATAATAATGCAATGAGATTTTATATATACTTTATATATTAGATAAACACATACAATCACACTTCTCGTATTATCCATTCAAACAGCATATTATTTTCATCATTCATTGTTGGCGGTTAATGCCTTTATTAATTACTGCCGAGATAATCGTGTACGAAAACACGACACGTGTTAGGATAAAATAATATTATTGTATAAGCCAATTTTTGTTTTGTCCGACAAGCGAGAAACTATATTATCATAATACTCGTTTTTCGAATTTCATTAACGTTTCTCCGTCATTTTTAAAACGGAATAAATTTACATCACTTTAATGTTCCTGCAACGTTATAGGACGTTTAGGTCAGTAGGTTAGGAGGTATATAATATCTATATAATATCTAGTTGACGATTCTTCTACGAAAAAACATTTCATTATAATAGGTATATAATTAATAAGTATAATGGTGTTCCGATTTCCAACAACACATAAGTAAATATTTATAATACCATAATATTATAATAATATTAAACACTTAAGATGACTTTATATTGGCTGAAATACATAATAAATTAAACGACGGCATGTGATAAATATACTTACTAAGGTATAAGTAATAGTTAACGCTTTGAAGATATTACAATATTTTAAAACGAGTTATCTTCAAGCAAATTGTAAATATAACGACCGAAGACGATGTCGTGGCTAACATTTGAAAGGTTTTTGAGCATAATATTATGCGATTGGACGACCTATAAGTATATTTTAGACTTATCAGTTATTAGTGTGTCAATGTTCAGAGTGAGATAACTCGAAAACTATACGAAATTGATGATTTATCGTCCGTCAAAGAAAATCGCATATTATGTACACGATATTGTATGCATTTAAATATATAATATCTTTAAATTTATACGAAAATGTATAATATACTAGTAGTAATTAAGTATATTACGTTGATAAATATAAAAGACAGTAAGAGTGTAACAATTCAACATCGACCAAAGTATAAAATGTGCATGCATCTATATAATATTATCGTCCGTATTGGACGCGATGTGTATTCATTATTCAATGTAAAACGTCCTCTTCTGTCCAATACCACCAATATTATATTGTAAGTGTACCTACTAAGTACTTCCTAGTTGGGAATTCTATCATACAAATTTTAAATTTTGAATTCAGGGAACATCTATCAGATCTAAAATGGACACGCGTTCAAGTTTCACACAAAAATTACTACATTCCTGAAATCATCCTTGTATAAACAGTAAATGAACGATATACGTTATAGCATGAATTTATCGGTTGGTAACGGATTAAAATGCAATAACGCGTCTAATAAAAAATAAATATCATACCGAAGAAAGATCTCCGTAGCTTATCTTTGCACTGCAATACATAATAATAATATTATTTACCTACTGTGTACGATAAGCCAAGCGGTTTGTTTGTTCGTGAAGAATAGCATTACAATCCTTATACGTTTTAAATCTTATAAAACCAATGCACGTTGTTTAAAGATCATAAAAAAAAATAAAAAACAAAAAATTGCTTTACAAAATAAAAGGTAATATCTATATAATTTTATGGAATTAAGTTTTACTATAGGAAACAAGATAATAAAACAAATACATTGAATAGGTAGGTAGAAAGTAATTTCTTCGGCCGTGACCATTTCCCGAAATGTAAGTTCCAAATACATATCGACAAACAATAATAATAACCAACCATTACTATATATTTTGAAATGCCTCCAGTTTGACGTCTCTGCGAAGAAAATGGGTCGAAATATTTACAAGGATACGCGGTACAAGCGCAACATCTATATCGGTTTCTTTTCGAATTATTACCAAAACTTTTATTTTATTCTCAATTGAAATGTTCCAGTATAAAAATTGACTGTTATTGTCTACGCGATCATTCTGCACCAACGATATTATTTTCTATAAAAACCTAACCAAAATTATATATAATACATGGACGTTATGTACAAATAATAATAATAATAAGATAATGCACATGCGCAGATATCGATATTACATCATAATATTAGGTCAAATGTACCAAATTGCCATTATTTATAGACTTATATTAAAAGCAGTATAACTGGGCTAAAAAAAATATTACTATATATCGGTAATAATATAAACGTATACAGGGTGGGCTACCGTGTTACATCGATTTTGATAGTAAAAAAACAAAAACACATCAAGCGTTGTACATTTTATAGTATTGAGTATATGTACCGGGTGATCCATACAAGGTAACACTCATTATTTAAAAATCTATATATGTTTTTGAAAATATATTTTCCCCATGATGTTAATAGTAGTTAAAAATAATATTTTTCTAAATGAATATAAATAAACCTATTCATATAATTTTTTAAATATTTACTTTTTTTAATCTAACCTAACCATGTATTTTTACTGTATTTTTAATTGCTCTTTTCAAGGCAGGATAATTTTTTGGAGTACACTTAAATACACTTCGGTACACATTAATCGAATTTTGGACATGAGCTTATGTGTTATAAGTTATAAGTTATAACTAACTATTTAAAGTTAATATGAGCGAAGTGAAAGCGAAACGATATTAGATAGGTACCCCTCAAAATGTTGGTCCTCTACTCCGCTCATCTAAACTTTAATTACTTATAAGTTATAACTATATTAAACTACTTTTTCGAAATTTGATTTTAATATATCGAAATACATAGGTACTCCGAGTAACATTCTGCATCGGAGTACGAAATATTTCATATTTTATTGTTTTCATTCAAAACAGTAAAAAATATTTAAAAACCTAATGATAATGATAAATAATACCTAGCAATAAATATTTATTATTTTCCAAAAATGTTGTACATTAATGACTTAAAATAATGCAAAATAAACATTTTCAAAAAAGTGTTTTCTAAAATGACGAGAGTTTTACGTAAAATTGATCACCCCGTTAAGGTATGAATACTTGAAAATATAGTGTAATGTTATAGACTATACTGACTATAGCTATAGTGTTCATCGATTACTCGAGTCGATCGTAATGACGAGAAAACACGGTTGTGATATAATATTTAATTTTCTTTTGAGTCGATTATAAGTTGTAGAACCGTATCTTTTTCTTTCTGATGAATAAATAAAAAAAAATATTGTTAATCTATGTATTTTCTTTACGAACAAGAATTTCTAAGAAAAATTCGTATTATAGTTAGTAGACGGTCGTCGAATTTGATTATTTAAACACACTCCGTTTATATATCTCAACGAGCTTAATCATCGTAGATACCTATAGTTAAATTTAATTCTAGTTAGGGTGTTTAAATATCCCGGTGATTTTGAAGCATATGAATATAATTTGGCCATGGGCCCTCATACTTCCGAATGTAAACACAACATAATGGATATTAATGCTTTTACAATTTAAAAGTTGCCCGTATACTTTTATTCAAATTATTAGAGATTTATATGCAGTGAATGAGGTAAACTCCCACTGGTATTATGAAAGTGTATTGTTCGACTAACATTTATTTCACGTTTTTAATTACATGTACTGTTATTATTATGCTTTACATATTATTTGTATTATTATTATTATTATTATACTTGTGCACACGTATAGTATGAGAACTTTGGAATTAGAATCTCCCATTGTGTTTTCATGCACCGAAGTCGTAATGGTTATTTTTATTTAGATTAAAAATCAAATGTTACTACTATTGTGATATAACTATAATATAAGACGTACACTATAAGAACATATTATATCTAAACGCGGATATATAATATATGTTATGTTTAGTAATACTAATTACTAACAATAATATATACATACGTAGGTACGTATAATTTAAAAACAATAAAATTGACATATTATTATATTAATTTACACACATATTCTTTCATATTGAACATAATATTCGACTGCAGAAAGGAAGATCAAAATAATATTTTTTTGGTCTATTTACGAAAATGATACGCAAAATCGTCACTATATGATAAAATGCATTGTAATGTTGGAATTTCATCGATAAATAATTTATACACTTTTACAAACTGATCCTAGGGAAAGTGTCGATTTTTCTACTTTTACTATACAGGCACCTACCACATACATTTAAACACTGATTTTGATGAAATGTTACCAATTTTCGCATACATCGCAACAGTTATATTATTATATATCATACAGTTAGCACAGGCTATAATATTACTATTACGCATATATCTATATGATGTCAATGAAATTAGAAACCGTATGAATAATAAAATCTAATCCCAGTAAAATACCCATGTAAACTACGTTCGCTATATTGAAAAATGGCCACTTCCGTTAAATCATAAATAGATTAAATAATTATAAATATTAATGATCTGTAGTTAACAACAAATATCATCGAATTATTTTATTGGCAAACTATAGATTCATAAAACATTTAAATCAAAAGTATCTGAATGATGAGTAGTACCTATATAACCAAAAGAGTAGGCATACATAAATGTATTACTATTATTATGTAGAAAAAATAGTATTTTTATTTTCTTACAGGTAAACTTATCCACACAAATTTTTGAATATTAAATGATCATTATTATGCTACCTAATACCTATATAATATGGTGTGTTAATAGTTTATTATTGTGCTTCTCATAAACGATGAGTCAATAAAAAGAATCATAACCAGTGATATTATAATATTATGTATCATACAGATACTACAGACTATATTACTACTACGCTTATAATATTATATCGATGAAATTAGAAACCTTATTGAAAACAAATTTAAGTACATCAAAAAAACTATTATGATTTTACTTCTCGAGTTGGCTAGCGCTGCATATTCTGGAACCTCGATTCATTATTAATTTATGTCTATAAAGTATAGTCGCTATAGTATAGGTACCTCCTACTTACGTATATTTAAATTCACTCAGCATGTCATTCTTTTGAAAGTTATATCTACATAGGTAATCATATTTTACCTTACAGATTGAAAGTTAAGACATATAGGTATACCTACCTAATAATCATTTACCTTACGAGAATTTGTTAAAATTTTAAAACATTCGTCGGTGTCATATAATTTTTAATCGATAATAATTGAATGCGTGTAAAGAGTACACTTTATTACCGTTATTTTGTGGAAAAAAAATCGCATTTTTATTTCCCTGTAATCTTTTTCGCACACACTTTTAAATATCAAACTATCATTAATATGCTACCTATATGTATAGTATATTTTATAATTTAAATGGTGTGTTGATAATTTATTAATATAGCACGATTAAAACTATAACAATATGAATGCTACATGCTGTGTGTATCTGATAGATATCATCATCGGGTTTATAAAATGTTATAATTGAATTTGGTGTTTGCATTGTTCTTTATAATCGCGCTTCTCATAAACGATGATTCAATAAAAAATAATTAAAAAAATACATTGAATATCGCGGTGTGGAGACTACAGCAGAAGAAGAAGAGCAAATTAATAACAGTCTATGATGTTATAGATGCATATTGTAGTGTTGTACTTAAGTTTTCAACTCAAGTCCGTTTATTTTATCTAAATAAAATACAAGATAAACAAAAATAAAGATGGATATTAACACAAAATTGAACATGACAATATATTGCAATAAATTGTGGCATTAACGTGTTGGTTATGAACTCTTAAATGTCAATACTTAAAATTGTTACAATTCACCTATAATATTCATAAAACGCAATAAACCCAAATATATCTAGGAACTATCAAATTATTTTATCATATTTTTATATTATTATTATTTGGTTTAAATTATATTATTTCAATAGCAATAAAATATAACGTTATTAGTGGTACGTGTAGAAGTCATAAACCTGTTTCAAACACTCATCCTACTATAACTTAGCGTTACTCACTTATCTCAAATAAATGATCAGATTTCTAATGGACCGTTTAACATCTAAGAAACAATATAAATAGAAGTTGTAGATATTTTATAATTGTATTTACGATTTCACTAAATAAAATAATATCATCATATTGAAAAGTAAGTTTTACAACCTAGTACATATAAAAAATAGTACAATCGATGAATAACAATTTTTTTGAATTAACATACGCATAATAGCCAATGGTTACACCGCACAACACTCACGATTCTTTAATTAGTTGAAATACTTGTATGATTAAAGAAGTTGACTTACTACATCGTTAATTCCTTTAAAAGTTGAAAATAAAATATTTCAATCAAACAAATCGATGATTTAAATGTATTTAAACAAAATGAATTTATCTCACTATAATAACAAAAGTATATACAAACTAGGAAGTACGCGTTATCGACACGTTGTGTTTAGTTTATTTGCATTCGTTTCATTAGGTACGTTATTCAAACATATTTATATGACCTACATTAACTGCTCATATAGGTACGTAAGCTATTGACTCCTAACATAAGACAAATTGCTAATAATACCAGATACAAATTTACATAGTATTGCGGCTCTTGGAAATAATTGTTTTCTATCCACAATAGTGATTTTTTTTAATTAGTATTTTATTTATTCAATAAAATCAATAATGTACAAGCAAACGTGTGAACTGGAAATCAGCCGTTTTTTGTTCAAAGATGTTCTACTAATTTGAATAAATGGCATACATACGATATTTGGTAATTAATAAATTATACAGTCCATGAATGTAGTCTAATTATTTTGTAAGCTACATTAAAAAAAAAGAATAAAAATAGAGAAACATTTTAATCATTTATGAAGATATATATATATATGTAATATTATAAACGATTATTGAGCTATATAAGAATGTTTTACTATAATATATAATGTAAAAAAAAATTCCTTCATTATTACACTGACACGTATTTATTGATATGTGCAAAGCAACAAAAATATTAATAATTTTCCATATTTCTTATCAATAGTATGTTTTTTGCATCATCACCAATGCAGTCACCATAAATTTATTTGGATCGAGAATAATTTGCCACCCTATGTAATGCACCTATATAAGCGGCTGTGACTATTTTGTATTTTTTCATTTATTCATGCGACGCTAAACTCTCCCTAGATAATTAAAGGTAGCTGGTAAAAATACTTCTATATATATAACTCAAGTGCACTCGTGGTATTTTCTTTTTTATGCTTTTTATAACGCGTTACATACTTGTATACAATAATCGCTATAGCCTCATTAAAATTATGTTATATACGCTAGAAATTGGATATAAATTATAAAATAATTTAGTCTGAAATGGAAAAACTATAAATGGCCACTGGCCAGTATATAAAATAATTATAGTAAATTAAATATGAATATAACTGTTGTATATGGTATGTGTCTCAATGACCCTCATAAAGTTGGCAGCACAACTATGACAGACACACATCTAATACATCCAACAAACTTGTTGGATATTGTCGGAGTACCACAAACTTTGTTGAACTTTATTTTTGCCGTCAGACCGTTCGACACTTTTGTGCTGTCAACTATTATACTCCAACAGCACAACTTGATGTTAGTAAAATTTTAACTTTATAAAAAATGTCCAGCTTGATTTTTTGGACACTGTTGGACCACTCTGAAAATTTGTTGGACATTATTTTCGACAGTAGAGTTTTTGACACTTTTGTGCTGCCAACAGCACTGTTAACTGGACGAGTACTAATTTAACGGTCAACGGATTGCACATTATTACTTATCAGTTATCATTTAACACGTCGTAGTTGTACCTGTGGTACTAAAAGTCTAAAACACGAACATGACGATTGAGGTTTCCACAATTGCTAAAAGATCAAAACCACAACCACAGCTGTAGCCTGTAGATCACGGACTATAACTGAAAATATAATTATAACTACGGACCACGCTGGACACTATAGTCCGTATCAATACCTAACCTAACTTTTCCATCAAAAGTAAAATAGAAAATTGAACATTTGGATCAAACGCAGATACTTGTAGGTATAATGTCGTTTAAGTTTGGTTCATGAACTAATATAGAATGGACTGGAAATGATATGAAATTTCCGGGTTAAGGTTTGGATAGGATTGTGTGGGGTGAAAATCAACAATCGTGTATCGAGCGCTATTCATTGTCTATATGATTT
This sequence comes from Nasonovia ribisnigri, assembly GCA_027563435.1. Taxonomy (NCBI): domain Eukaryota; kingdom Metazoa; phylum Arthropoda; class Insecta; order Hemiptera; family Aphididae; genus Nasonovia; species Nasonovia ribisnigri. The sequence goes on along the minus strand of JANEHU010001978.1, from coordinate 114,653 downwards.
ATAATATTATAATCATCTAATTTGTTTGATCCACTTCTAGATCACCATAAGAAAAAAAAATAATAAATAACGAATGCATTTTAAACATTTGAGAAACAGGTAAAATACACATTACGCACTATCTTATGTTAAATATAGGTACAAGACAGATATAAATTAGGTAATAAAAAAAAAAAATATTAAACTTTATATGAATTATTGATGTTATTTTAATATATAGTCCACTATAAATGTGTAAATAATACCTATAGCAAAAAAAAAATATATATATATAGAAAATTATTGTTATCATATTTAGACAGGTACCTATATAGTATTATATACATTATATATCATAATATGTTTATTAACTATAGGTATACTTGAATTCTTGATTAATGACTATATTATCTGTCGTTACAATATAACTTTGAGCGTATATATCATAACCTACATGCAATACAATATTTTCAGTGATAACTAACATGGCTACTTATAGTAGGTACTTACCAAAATCTACGGAGAAGTCAACAGTTATTTATATAGATGATATGAATAAAATATATATACAACAATAGCTGGTAGGTAGGTATTGAATTCTATAAAAATAAAATAAATAAATAATAAATAACTATTATCTCAAAGTAAGTACCTACCAAAAAATATACTTACCAATTTTCCAATTATACGTATTACTTATCAGAAACACGCCTTTTAAATTCTACACCAGAACTCAAAAAAATATATAAATTCATTAAATTAATTTTATAATTATTATAAGGATAACTTTTGTGAAACATTGTCTTTAATTGTTAAACTTATAAAATTAAAAAAAGTTGGCAAGTACATAGTACATATACCATTCTGCTTTACGTAAGTTGTAGTGTGGGTCACTGTAATAGATGTGTTAAATTTAAAATGAGTGAAATAAAATCATTGTATTCGAAAAACAATTCACAAGTCTGTCAGCACAAAATGATTACTTTTAGATTCTGAGCGGAGTGATGACTGTATTTATTTTACAATAATGTGTGTATTTTTATTTTGTGTGTCTGTCATCACCTTTTAGAACAGTAAAAATACTTTGGTTTTCAACCTCAGCAACTTTTCTGGACTTCTGGTAGGAAAGTGGTTTTAGTTGATACTTTGAGGGGTAAAAAGTAATGTTGAGATAACGAAAATTGAGTCTATATAAGATACAGATAATTTTATATGAATATATCTAGATACAGATATAGATAAATACATTGTAAATATTTATCTAGATTAAATAAAGATAATATAACTTTTAGATAAAATGATAGATAAAACAAATTTGTAATATAACAAATTTACTTATTTGCCTACGCGATCATAAACTAACTAGTAAATAATAAATACATACAGTAAAATGGTAATATTATATTATTATGTACTAATAATTGGATAGTGGCCTGATAGAGCAATTCAAGTAAAAAATTAAATGAATATTTTTATTGAAAAATGAAAATTTATTTTGAATTAAATTAATCTAGATAATTAAATCTGTTATCTAAAAAAACCAATAGATAACTTACAAAATAGTTATAAATTAATTTGTAAATGATTATTGATTATAAGTTATAGATACAGTCAAAATCAAAAAAAAACTATTATAGTTATTTTGTTGTAATTGAAAAATATGATTCGTGGGTATATGAAACATTTATAGCATATTGTTATATTTTATACACACAATGAAATTTTCAAATGTCATTTTTTTGTAAAAATTAATATAACCTACTGTTTTAGATACTAATGTCAACTAGTAAAATAAATAATACGAATCATAAAAATATCATAACATATACCTAGTTAGTAATATCATGTGCTATCAGTGATCGTCTTCGTCCAGAATCGCTTTTTGCATACAATGGTTTTATATATTTGAATTCAAATTTTGCAAAATTAATTACAGAGAACGACTTGTAACCTACTGTACAACAGAGTGACACCCACTTAATTGTTTTTTTTACTATTTTACTTATTAGACTGGTCATTTTGTATAAGGTAAAGTTGTGCTGTCGGAAGCACAAAAGTGTCAAAAGCTCTAATGTCGACTTTTGCTAACATGAAGTTGTCTCAATGCATGTGTGTTCAATATATAATAACAATTTTCAAATTTTTGGTGTACGAGATTTGGTCGTAGATTGGATGGTTGTAATTTTATATAAAAGTAAATTAGGTACTGTGAAATGTAATGAATAACATAGATACATATTTTATTGGATAATTAAATTGGTTTTTATTTTATGTACCTATTACCCGACTTTGACCGGGTAAATTTTTTTCAATTGTACGCTATATCTGCATAATGCATATTTATTTTTCTAAGGACTGATGTCACCACCGGTTTATTCCGATTTTATCATTCAGCATTTTTTGAACAGGGTTTGGCTCCATAAAAATATGATTAAACCCTTCTAAACTATATACTCTATCATAAACAAACAGCACGACTATCAGATAAGTGGATCCTGGGATCTTTGGCATCAAATAGATTCTCGTTTTTACATTTATATATAGCAGGGATGGGCAACTCAAAATAACTTGAGAGCCAATTTTTAGAAAATTAAAATCTAGCGGGCCAGAGCTATATAAAGCAAAAAAAAAGGTTCATTCAAAATATAAATTTTAATTAGCATTTATTTTGTTTATAATGTGAATTATATACATTAGCTCGGCCCAGATAAAAAAGGCTCGCTGGCCGCCAGTTGCCCACCCCTGATACATAGACTATTGCGGACTATCACGTGAGTCGGTGGTGTCCAACGTGCCAGGTGATTCTAGTAAAATACAGTATATATCTTAGATCATAATATACTATTATACTATAGATAGAACAATGCCCATCCTATTCATGTAAACAATTTAAGGCACAGTTGTTCAGGCTTGATGTTCAAATGCGTAAAAGAACCGTTGCATATTTAGCCGTTGGTCGCTGATTAGTTTATATTTATGTATATAATTACAAATAGATAATTAATATGTGACATTTATCTTCGCACATGCGTATGGAGCAATACAGATTAATACTTGTCACTAATATATGTGCTTCTAATTATCGAAAAAATGGACCCATCCTTAGAAAAATTAGCAAGAATAAATCCTGAGTGAAATTCAAAGAAGATGCAGGTAACATTAAGTTATTATAAACGTAATGTATACACGGAGTTTCACCAGACGCATGATCTCCTCCATTTTTCCCTTTAACAAATGACAAATTTAAATAAAATCATATGCTTAACAATTGTCCAGTACCTGTTAAACAATACATATTTTAAATTTTGTTTTCTGTAAAATTTAAATAATTCATTGATGAACTTTAATTTGCATAGTTATTAGAAAAATCAAAGTATTTAATATATTTACTTATATAAATTACTTTTATAACACGTAAATTATCTCTACTTTAAAATTGTATTATTATCACAATTAAACCATAGGCTATAGTAGTGTAGAATAGGTATAACTGTTATTTCAATAAAATAAAATGTCCTTTAATTCATAAGAGTACAGTGAAACTTCCATATAACAAAGTCTTATAGGGAATAAAAAAAAATCGTATTATAGAGGAATTCATTAAATAGAATAATTTCTTATGATTGATAATGAAAATCATGGTTATCAAAAATAATTTATTAATCGGACCCTATTGTTAAATGGAAGTTCGTTATATGGGAGTTTCACTGTAATTATTATCTTATATAGGTAGGTAGGTACTAAGAAGTAGCTACTATACAATTTAACAATAAGAACATTTAAAATAAGACAATTTATTTTACTTTGCATTTGACATCAGCTATAATATGCTAACTTACAATACTAAACAACAGATATAAAATATTAAATACATAAACAGGTTTACAGGTAAATTAATAAATAGATAAATAGACAGCAGCAATAGTCAATTAGAATATAAATATAGTTTAGTCAATAAGACAATCACGTGCAGCAATAATTGTATTCCCTCAATTTACGGGCAAATTTTGAAAATTTCTCAAAAAAAATCATTTCGTTCTGGTAAAAGTCGTTGTACATAATTTATTCACCGTTAAAAATAAAATAGGAATAAAAAGCAGGAAAGTGACATATTTTTAGTGGAAAGTGTTCGCCAACAATCATATCATATGCCAGAGACGCATATTGTCCTTATATTATACACACATGATGATATTATTAGGTATATACCTACTACAACGGTAACGCGCGTGTGTTTTTATCGCTTATTTTAACGGACGTGTGTGATGATTGTGTGACAAAGATGGCGTACATAGTACCTACTCGCCCGACGGGAAAGACTCAGGGACTTGATGTGCTGGCGGGATCGAAGAGAAAAAAGTTTAATGAAAAAATATATGGGGGGAAAAAAATCAAACAACAAGCGGATGTGCTACCGATTTATAACGTGGCGACGGCGGGGCCGGTGACGGTCGACGGATGCAGATTAGCTTTCGGAGACTTCGATGACGCGGCGGTCGGGTGGGGTGTGGTGTTGGAAAGCTAACAACAATCGTAAGACGAGCAAGGAGGCTGCAGTGAGGCACCTTAACGAGTTAACATTGATCTTTCCACACGCTGCACGAGACACGTTTATACACACACACACACACACACACACACACACGCGCGCGCGCGCGCGCAATGTGATAGCTAAACATCGTCGTCGTCGTCGTCGCCGCCGTCGTCGTTTGTAACATTCTCCTGTGCACTGCAACGCCACCGCCTGCACATATTGTATCGTGTGCCCAGGAGGACTTAAAGCGTTCATTCATTCCGGCATCACGCTTTTATGTTATAAAATATAATATAATATGCGTGTATGTGCCGCACTAGGTATGCACGGTATGAGCTCGCATATTTTTTTAGAGCACACGATGGAACGAACAAATTTCCAAAATAACACATTTTAGAAAGAATAAAATAACACGACTTGTAATTACGATGATCCATGTTCATGGCTTAATATTATGTGACAAGAATTATGGTATCGTATAATTTTCAATAAACACGTCTTTATATTATGTTTTTATTTTTGAACATAAAAAACATGTTATTTTTTTGGTAATATATAAGATAAGCAGTGATTATAAAAAAGTTGTATCATAAATAATTTTAAGACAATAGGATGATGAGAACTTAGCTAGGGACTTTTATATTTTTGGGGCAAGTAACATAGGTGCGTTGGTATACAATCGGGAGGGGGATACAATATGACAATATGTGGTGGCCATTAATTATATTTAGCCAACGGCTAAACGTCCGACGAAATATTAAGCGATATATTATATTCCTTTATGTATAAGGCGAAATAATAAAGGACTCATGGCTCTATACATGATAATATACCTTTTTTTTTTTTTTTCCGTTCAAAAATAATGATAATATAACTACATACCTTCCCAGGACACCGTGTGATTTAAACATGTCTCGAAAATCTCGACTGACTGCTAATAGCTAACTTCGTTGATTAATGATTTTAAATAACGATAAGTCGATAAATTATTATTATTATTAAAACAATTTTTCTTATACTTACAATTATATTTTATTATTATATGTTATTAATATGAATAATAATATGAAAATTATGTAGGAAAAATAAGTCACAGCACTAAGTTTTAGTGTAAAATGTACCTTCGTATTTGAAATGCAAGTAACATATAGTAAACGTATAAGAACCTATAATTTCAACAAATTCAGTTTAATAACAAATAAAAACAATAAACGTGTTCTAACAAATGATCGACAATTTGTTTTTGATGAAAATATATACCTGCTAAAATAGTTACAATGATTCCGAGCTTTCACATTTTTCCAATAATTCACTTTCTTTCAAATTCATACGGTGTTGAATGACATGACGTGGTCTAAAATTAATGTACCTGAAAATCCATATGGCCATATGGGTTAGCCAAACTTTCTTCTTACTTAGCTTTTAGTGCGGTGGCGAGAAACATAGATTAGAAATATTGTGTGAATTGTGCGGTATCTCGTGAGATTTTATTGGTTTTCAAATTAATATAACTATATTGAAAAAGCCTTACTCAAATATTCTTTATTTGTCCACCATGGATGTAGAGGTACACCTATAACATGACTGCGTGAGATAATAATATGTTTGCGAATGATCAAATTTCAACGCACAGACTCGCTCTGCAACCTGTACCTACGCATTTTCATCGATCCGACCGCGTCGAGCTCTTACCATAATATTTGTGGATTTCGGACACCATATTGGTATGCATTCGCAACGATAATATATAGTACCTACGCATATATAGACGTTATATAGCAGAGTTGTAGGTCTGCCGTTTGCACCGACAAAAACTCCCTGTCCCGTTTGTAAGCCATTTTTACGATTATCTCCCTGCTTCTCATTTGGCCATAAAAATTCTCCCAAAATACGCCATATATATTTTATATGCGCGTACATCCACGCACGCCGGTCCCGAGTCAGAGCGACTTTTATCCACGTCCGCCTCCCCCCCCCCATTTTTATGGTACGACTTTTTACGCGATCGAATACGGCCGAAGCGACCGTCGTAATTTCCCCACGGGCTATACCGCTATATGCTCAGCATCTAACCTAACCTAACCAAAATCGTCAGTTTCTCATCATTGAAAATACGTAAAACGCGCGTTTACCGACGGACCCGTGGTTAGTATATTATATTATTATTATTATTTATTACATATTTTGATATTATACTCTCCAACAGCCAGGACGGCGGACCCGACAAACGACTGATGCGTGTATATTATTATTGTATTATTATTACTATTATTATTATTATTATACAATAATATTATATCTATAGTCCATTTGTTTATACCCTGCAGATAGTTTAAATTTACGGTTGAATAAAGGTATTTATTTCTAATACCTATTTAATTAATATTACAATTGATTTCAAAACTATAATAATAATATTTAACTGAATGACTACGATGATACTCGTAATAAATCATTTTTAATGTTTCTATTGTTTATACGCATTTTTACAGGGGTGGTACCCAAATTCACAATTTGCAAATTTTTTCATATAATCCAAAAGTGAAAAATCGATCTATTAACAATGGAACTAATTAAAGCAAAAAATTTAAATGTATTATCTGGTATATGATTACAATTTAAAACTCAAAGCACTTAAATTGTTTAATAACTTTCAACCTATAATTGAACGTTTGTAATAATAATACACTAATATGCAATTACGATTACCATTATAATTCAGTATTTTTTATTTTTTTATGTAATACACAATTCATAAATGATTTTCTTTAAAAATAGTTAATATATGAGCTGATTTTTTATGGTTAGCATTGCATTGATACAATTGGCTGATAAAAGAAGCCACCCATTTGTGACACTTTACTTAATATTAATAAAGGATTTATTTAAATTTATTAGATCACCATTGGCACCAGTGGTGAACTAATCATACGACTCATGAAGATTTCAGGGCATGATATTTTTGGTGAGATCTCTGAGGAAGTGGTTTGAGTGGTTGACTAAGCGGTATCGAAATCATTATAAAAGATGGAGGCAGTTTACAAAGTGATGAAGTCTATCTATGTATAGATCGGAGTGTAAAGTATGATCATGGAGTCGTATAGAATTGGCGAGAGTTTAATTTAATGGGTTGCTTATTGAAAGTTGTATAAGTTTGATGGTTTGGCTGCTCCCCACATGCAAACATTAGCTATGTTTTGTATTGAATTATTTAGTATTTAAAATTTAATATCAAAAATTGTCAAGTTCAGTAGAATGATGTATATTGTTTCGATTATGATGAATCTAAAAATACCAGATTAAATGTTTCCGGTTTCCCCTCAAATATTCATCTCGCAGTTTTATTAGTTATTAGCTACAGGCAAATTGGAAATTAAAAGCACTGAAACTAAAATTTAAATTGCATATATGAATCTAATATTTCACATTGGTTAAAGTATTCTATTTATTTTTTTTATTGGCATTTGTACCGTTTACTAACATTTTTGACGCTTTTCATTATATATTTTATACTTCTCTAGTTAATGAAAAAAAAATCATTTGTTTGTTTGTATTTGAACAAACTATATTGAAATTTATAGCGTAATCCGCTAATCTTGTACCACACTTCTGGTTTGAGCTACCATAGAATGATCCAAGGACTATACCGATGGTCCCAAATCATACCATCTTTGATTGAAATACAAATTCTGTAATGAACATGTAATTTAAAATATGTATTTCGAAGACTACTTACAAAAAACCAAATATACATTTAATTAAAAGGTAAAACGTAAATCAAATGTACGAGGACGAAAAAGAAAGATGAAACGCAGCTCAGCCTAAATTCAAAAGTGTTTTTCAATATTCACAGTATTTCTTTGAAGAAAAATGTATAGAAGTATAGAACGTATAACTCAAAATCTGTGAGAAACATGATAAATATTCTAATACAATCAGTGTTATATGTGAAAAAAAATGTTTAATAAATACATAAAATATACATTTAAATGTCGACTAAATCTGAATTATTTCATTATAATAATAATAACTATTATTATTATTATTATTTGGCGAGAAAGTACATGTATAACATATAATAATTTTTGATAGGACTTCATCGAGGATTACAATCTTTAATTCAGTGTATTGGATTTATTTTATTGATACAAGAAATATACGAATATGAATTTTTAATTATACTACACAATTTATGTTCGCATTACGGTTATTATATTCTCAACATTAAATTAAAAAAATCGCTGGGATATTTGATGTAATAACGTTATGTATTGAAAAATTATACACAGAATATACATACCTACGTTTGTTATTTTACCAGCCCGACCGAGTGATTTTTCGCTTTGACCGTCATTGTGTATATGTATAGACATATAGACATACAGTACAGTGTTTAGTTTTATGTTTATTTTTCCAATATCAAGTATATAATATTATAATATCATAAGTACCTAAATCGTGTACATACATAAACGTAATAATAATAATATGATTTATGTAGTTAATATAATATTAATTATGTTTATTTTTCGAATCAAAAAGGTTTCTATACCTAAACGTGAATGGGTTGTACTTGTATTTATATATTCATGCATACACAATACACATATATATATTACATGCATCGATATTATGTGAGCTGACATCATATGTGATCCATAGTGAATCTCGTTTGATGTACACGCAAGCGTATATATTTTAATAAATATATTATCGCAATATCCTTAACAAAAAATGTATAATAAAATACCTTACACATTATAGTATATTTTTATTATTTTTATTCACTGTAAAAATATTGTTTCTCAGTTCACGTAAGAGTATATTATAATATTATGTATAATCGTCTTTATTTGTAAAAGGCAATGTTTATTTTTAAGTATTTGTTTTTGTGAAGGCAATTCACAGCCAAGTTATACTCATGGTTCTGAAATTTGATACATATAGGTAATCCTATACCAGAGGGTGTGCACCTTGAAGTCAATTATAACAATTTTGAATTTTAAATAGAGGGGCTCACACTGGGATTGGTTGGCTCATAAGAAACGAATATTTTTTTTTTTTTTTTATTGGTTACCAATTACCATTGATTACATAAAATAAAATAGTTATTATAATTAAAATACAGGTCAACAATTCTGTACAGTTATTATATTATTAGAATAACTTTACTATTATATTATATTATATAATTGTAGACCTGTATTTTATGATTCATCAAAACAACACAAAAACCTTTGTTAAAAATCTGTGCATTTAACATTATATTAACGTAGGGTAAGAAGGCTTAGATCCACCAGCATTTAATTAGTCATTTAATTCCTAACCAGGATCAGTGTTCATGTATTTGGTGGGTTCCTGTTAAAACCGTAATAATATCTCTTCATCAAGGTCAACCATCAACGTTTACGTGATGGTCGACAAAATTCAAAATGTGAAAACAAACTTCGCGGTTTATAATTTATTATTATGAACGAAAGAGTCATCGGCGGGCGTGGAGTCGCAACTTGCGGTTGCATAACCATGGTATTCTGAATAGACGTGATCACTATGCGTAATGCGTAGCCGCGTAGGTATTGCATATTAACATATATTACTATCCAAAATAGCTATATTAGACAAGAGCGTATTACTGCTTTTCCTGAACACAAAACAATGCACCGCTGCAATGGTAATAATATATACGAGTAGGTCAAATGTGCATTAGCGACGAATGCGTTTTGTTCCGATCTGTCGGCGGCGACGGTAATAAAGACGCACATTGCTCAGTCATTCATACATAATATAATATATTAATATACAATAGGCACACGTAATTTACCTAATAATAATAATATGTATAACACGACGAGAAAACGATCGGTGCTGGTGAATTAGACATGAGATTTTTTTTTCGCGCAAATACGCACCCACCGAACGGGAATAAAAAAAAACAGAACCGACAATGCGTCATAATACACGTCTTACCTACATCATTTGTCCGTGAGTTTCGGCCGACTTTTTTTTCTACCGTATTGGCGTGCCTAATCAAAAATCGTACATTCGTATCACTCTACAAGTGCACAGATGTAATATTTTAATAATACGTAGGTACCCGTGCGACTGTGTGATAATTTTAACCTGGCATTCAGCCCCGAAAAGGCGTATTTCGCTATATAACCTACAATTAATATATTATGCTGTAGATGTATACATTGTACAGCATCGAGTTACGTGCACAATTATTTTGAATACTATTATTATTATTAGTCTCGTAAATTACCATTACTAGGCAATGGTGTGGCATTTTGTCACTACTATAATATTATATTATATACCTACTATAGCCGCGACAGCCAACGAGTGTGCGATAAATTTCAATGTTCTTCGCTCGATTTGTTGCAGTCACCACTATATGTGCAGTATATTGTAATAATAACTAGAATAATATAAGCGGAAAGCGCCGTGACCTACACTACTGTTGACTAAAGTTGTAAATAATAATTGTTATGATCACACGCCCAGGGCTTGTAACCATGTACCTATAGCATAGAAAGTAATCCGTATAACCCTACATGCATATTAACCGCGTAACAGTGAATGATATCCGAATGAAAGCTGAGACATAAATCTCGATAAAAACTAAACTAGTTCAATAACATCTTCTTTTCGTTCAATAACAACCCAAAAATTAATTAATAAAAAAAATTACATTTTTTTGAACTTGAAATTTGAAACATTATATAATATATTATAATAATTATTTGCTTGTTCATTAATTATCTCTTAGACTCGTAGTTCTCAGATGCAAGTAGCGATAAAGAAAATACAAGAAGATGTAGTTAATTTTGTATTCTTCTGTAGGTACCTAAAGTTTTTTCAGTGAAGATTCCACAAAAATTAGGTCTCGTGCTTGATTATTTTGACGATGTGTAAGTGATGCTCAACAACAGATAACACGTTATCCATAGATATCCATAAAATAATAGGCTATAGTAAAATGTATAAATATAACTATTACTTAACATTTATAACTTAAAAGTACCTAACTATACCCAGTATAAAATCTAACAACGAACCCAGCTCAACTCTCCAAACAAAATTCACTCAACATAAGCTTCAACCAAACCTACAACTACGCAATGACTAGTAGAAATGCATCTTCAAGTCATGAATTTCAAAATTATATAAATTCACAGTCTTCATTTCATCTCACATCCTCTCTCGAGTAATCCATGTCACTTTTCACCACACAGATTTTTCCTCTCTCAACACTAATAAACAAAACTATCAGTCTCGATGACTACTAAATCAACAATTCAAATCTTTTTGTCAGTAGCACAAAAAAAATGTCTGGTAACCCACCCAGACTTCTAAAAAGGAACTGCAGACATGGAGATCTAATCTCCCTTTAAAAAAAAACACACTCTGCAGGGGTGCCACCACTAGTCGACTTCCGTTCTGCTGTCCCGATTATTCCAACATTTTATATTTTCACATATTTTAGTTATTGTATTTATGGTATATTGTACGAATTGTAAATATTATTTATATTTCTTTAAAAAATGTAATTAATACTATACCAACCAATACACCAATGTAGCGGTATAAGTACTTAAACCTAATTTTATTATTATACTCACCTTTATGACATGTATAAAATATATGGTTTACACAGTCGAAAAATTCGTCGGAAACGATTTAATTAATATTATTATAGAAATAATCCTAGTCTCCAAGATATATAATACCTAAATAGAGTAAAGAAAATGTTTTGTTTATTTTTTTTTTTTTTTTGATAAGTTTTTCAAGTTTCTATTATTAGGAGTTGTAGGTTTATAATTCTAATTCATTCACCATTTTCCTTTTTTTTTAATAATTTTTTTTTATCCTTGCTAAAGTTTGAAAAACTTTTAATGGAATAAAGCATATCAAATAAATAAAAGACTGTAGGTATTTCGCGAGTTGGTATATATTATATCATTAGCATTTACATGTTTAAACGTAATAATTGCTTAAGTTTTTTAAGCCAGTTTTCAAAGGACAAATTGTTCCCATCAAAACTGCTTAAAACAAATGATTACCTAATTATTATTTAATAGTAACATGATTTTTATTTAGTATTATTGTGAAATCCAGTATGCCAATATTACAGAGGAAAAACAAAACAACTAAGTAACGGATTATGGATACCTAATTGTATTTATTTTACAGTATTAATTTATGTTCCTTAATTAGATTATTGTTTTGATTTTTTTTAACATTACAAAAAAAATTATTTATAAAACTAACAATAAAACATTTGTTATAGAATTGTTTTTTTCCGAAAAAAGGAAAAGAAATTACGAAACAATGAAAACTTCAGTATCTGAAATAAATTGTTAATTTTGAAAATAATACAGTTATCTAAAAATATATAGGTACATACTTTTTTTTTTACTTTAAAACATTTTTAAATATTCTATTGCAAAGTGCTCCACTACGTACCTTGAAATTGATAAATCAACCACTTTACATGCATAAAAGTCCCTTAATTATAATTTTTATTTTATGATAAAACCTCGTTGCTTTTATACAGGTACATATTTCAACAAGTTTTAGAACACTTAGCTCATTTGCTGCTATTTAGTTTGCAAACTGCTTACTTAGTTATTTGCTAACAAATTGTAGAATAATATTCAAGAAAAATAACCATTATTCTTTGTTTAAATAAATTTGAAATATATCAAATACAATTGTAATGAAATACTATATATAAAAAAATTAAGACAATTGGTTCGTTTTTTATAAAAAAAAATGTGTATATTACAATTGTTCGGTACAGCACACAACTCTACGAAAAAGGACAATAATAGAGGTGGGTTACCCTAGCACCTCAATGTTCGAATTTCTTATTTATTTTTTTATAACCATTATTTGTTCTAATACCAATTTGTATCAACAATTTAAGAATTTTTACCTAATTATTTCCCTACGAAAATGTTCTACGCCAGAGTAACGTAAGGAGTGGTGTATTTAGACATACCAGCGGAAAAACTGTACTTTACCGCGCGAAATATTTGGGTACAATCTTTGAAAATGATTGAACTCATCGGTTAAAATTATAGTACAGTAAATGAAAAAAAAAAATGTTTATAAAATGCATAATTTAGTTATGGTGGTGTTGGGGTAACGTTTCTCTGGCAATCCAGAGGAAAATTCGATTTTTAATAGGGAAATATTTAGGTACAAATTCTGAAAATGGTTGGACTAATCGATATAAGTTATAGTACGATTAATGGTTAAAAAAAATAAAGAAAATTCGAACATTGAGGTGCTAAGACCACCCACATGAACAATAGTGTATTATATATTGTATCACTATAACAATTTTATGTTATTTTAAAGTCTCAAATAAAACATAATCGGTTTTTAAAAGCACGTTTGAAGTACACCAGTAACGTTCGTGTTATTATTTTGAACTGATATCGAAATTAACGAGGTTGTATATATTATTATTTATAAACATAATACATATTATATAGGACATATGTTATATGTATATTGTATAATATGTTACGTATAAGTGTATAACCCGGGTGTGTTTATCTTAATTCATTACACTCAAACAGAACATGCCAACTTTATTGCTATCAGACCTCTTGCCAATCATGCTAAATCACGTGCACTGAGACCATCTGCACGTGTACGTAATTTAAACTACGATTTTTATTTCGGAAAGTAAAAATTACAAATTCCGATACAACTCATCGGTCATTATTTTTCCATTAAAGATATTTATTCTTATTCATTCCTCCCCGCGCAGCACGTTTATGAAATGTTTTTATAGATTTCGAGGATCTTATTAGTCAAACGACCAGTTACGGGATGCTCGTTTTTCAAATCAAATAATTTCACTTCGCTTATTATAATGATATATAAATATTGTTTAAAAACTGTGCTGTTTATTTTATTATTATTATTTTTTTTTTTTATCAAGAGAAATAATATTAGAACTTTGACAGGCAGCTGCGTTTTACCTAAAAAAAAATGCACACAGTAGCACATATTATGCAAGACTGAAGAGAACAATTATTATTATTATTTATATTAGTTTCGGTAAACGAAAGTGAGAATACATTTATTTTCTCGTGCTTGGATAATAATTCATGCATCGGACCACATTGTCAACGGTGTAAATAGCAAAATGCATGCGTTTATCGTTGTGAAAAATCAATTCTTTTTGTTATTCAAATGTTCGAACTAAAATGTTACCGAATACCACGTGTCCGCGTTTAGAAGTGACTGTTTCACTTTCGAAAATATGAGAATCGTCATTATCAATTGAATTACCGTGCACGGGGAGCATAGGTATTAGGTCAGCACTCGGCATAAAGTTAATAATTGTGTTTTCACCTTCTTAAAATATTATTTGTTTTTCTTAAAATGCAGTATTATTATGTTCGATCCTCGACAGAGAGCGACTCATATAGTATACCAAACACAGATCGTTATTGACAGTGATCAATTGTCATCGAAATGTATGTGATATGTGACTCTCCGAATACAATACGAACAGTTTACTCTAATAACTGCAGTTCTACGATATTTTAATATTACATAATGGTATTGATCGTTGGATTACGAGAGGTTTTCTTGTTGCGATATGGACAGACGACTCGTTCGTGAACCGTGGCTGATATATATTATTATTTATTATATTCATTATTTACTAGACATTTCCATAATCATGTCTGAACGTAGTGTTGTGTACGTCCGATATAAAATGTTGTTTTTCATGAATATTTATATTATTTTATTCGAAGAAATCGCGCCCGTGTATGTGTGTTTGGGTTTATGATCTGTAGATATGATACTAAAATGATAATACTGTAAAACTAGTTGATTTCACGGTCAACAATCATTTCGGTGGAACCCGAAAGACTGAACACAAGAAAATATGAAAGTGACTTTGGCCTTGACTCGGTCTTCGTCTTGGATGTCGTTCTGCATTCCTGTCGCCAGCTTATAATACATACGTAACAAATTAGTGTACTTTTCGATGAATGCTATGCTGATTAAGCGGACTTTCGACTTATTTCTTCGTTTTTTTCTATTATTTTTTTTTTCTACCTCTATGGCGATAACTATACATATTATACGATCCTAACGTTTATACGGTTCAGCATACATTTTATCATACGTACGTTACGCAACTTAAGTGCCTCAAATCGTCTTGACCAATACAAAAAGAAAACAGAAAGTTTGGACACAATACACACACTGCAATAACGTCATCTTTAATGTGTAAAACGTGTTAGTTGTTTAATAACTGATCGTCCACCCATACGAGGCGATAATTTCATAACAAAATTGAATAAAAACATACTGTTAAAAATGTAATGATTTACATTAGGTACCGACCGAGACTTGCTTATATAGTATATACATATAGGTTCAGTAAAACAAATTAAGAATTATAAGTGCATCTCATTAATTACATAATATAAGTAGTATGTGGTTGTGGAAACATTGAGGAATATTTAATTAATATATAGTTTTAAGAAACAATTTATTCAAACGAGTAACAAAAAACACAACAGAAAAATATCAAGTAGAAAATGTGCGCACCTTGCAATAGATACCGAAATTAGTTTTTGGTCATTGTTACAGTAAAAGTTAAATTCTTATTAAATATAGATTGTCAGTATATTACGAATAAGATAGAATATTGCCTTATTGTAGCTAAGGATTTTTTTTCTCTATCTATTCAAATATATTATTTTTATATTGTTCCGTTTTATTACTTAAGGAATGAGCTATGGTTTAAGTTCTACGAATGTACCCAGGTGGGCGTTTTGACATTTCTCTAATTTAGGTATATTTTTACATCATTTTACTCCCTCTAAACTCTAAAGAATGATATAAACATTTTCGATTAAGATCGTTTACAGAATTGCTTTGAAAAATGTTACTATCTTTAAAACGTAATTAGAAATTGAACGTATTAAAAAAAAAAAAATTAAAAGTCGATCATTAGTATAGTAACTCTTCTTTATAAGTAAAGTTTAATTATCAGTAATTACTTTACAATTTCGTTTAACTGAGACAACAAGTTCAAAAATATTATTTTTTTTTGTAGAAATAAGTATTTTTTGTATTGTAAGACAAATTAATATGAAAATGAGGAAATAAAAATTATTTAATTACAAATTTATTTTTAATAACGATTGTATACTATCGAAAAATTCTTTAAAGCTGTCTCAATTTTAAAACAATATTTACCGAAAACCATTAATATTAAAGTTAATATAATATTATGATGTACCTAACTATCACATAATAATATATCATTGCATGATGTGCGTTAAAAATATAATAATATACATATTATTTAAATGGGGGACGATATTTACCTGCTCTAAAATCTTATATATTTATCAAACACCGTGAATAAATTATAATTATATAGTCTACACATATTATTATGCAACGTTCATAATAAAACAATGATAAAGTGGTTGTGAACATTATATATGTACCGCAACCGTATACATTTTTAATAAATATGACGTCCTCCTCCTGGCATATACCTCCGCGTGTCCCGACGACTTCATAAATCGTGTGGCTGCTACCGTAATGTGCGGCATATTATACAACACACGTCGGGTCGAATGCCGACATCGTTTTTTTTTTTTTTTGTTGTTGTTTTTCTTTTCGTTTTGACAATAGATTTTAGCTATACATATACATAAAAAAAAATATAGGACAAAATAAAAATGTTAATACCGTTCAGTTGACAGTGTTATAAAACAATGTGTGAACGAAGACCGTTGAATTGAACTGTGAACGCTTTCACAGAGAAATAAAAATATTTTAAATAAATGCATATGTACAGCGCTGCTGGTTGTTGAGTAAAAAATTGCTACAAATGTAATGAAAACAAAAAAAACGTTTAATACGATCGAACAGATCGACACACGTATTTAATATAATATATTAAGTAGGTACGCGTATATACATTATGGTATACATGGCATACATTTATTGTTGTACATTGCAACTATAAACCCGACAATATTCGCGAGCATTCTAAAAATTATTTTGAGTTAAATTCGATCCACTCAAAAGTTGGAGCTAACCTGTAGCAGCTTACATATTTTCTCTGCTCACTGGCTTACTGCTAAAAATCTAAATTACAAAATATAAACACAACAATCGTTATTTCACAATAATTATTAAACTGTATTTAAGTTTTAAATTCATTTTCTTTTTATATAATACTACGAGTTCTCAATAATAATTCTTTGGCACGGTTAAATATAGGTATATGCGATTAGACTTAAATTATAAGTAACAAATATTATTAGTTTTAATATTAACTTATACAGTTTATTGAGAAATAGTTGGTAAACTATAATATTATGATCATTAAATAATAATAATAATAATAATTATGCACAAACATATTTTGTTGTTTATGATAAATAATAATCGTAAGTTTCTGAGTAATTTAAATTGTTATTTTTAAAAGATTTCTTGAATACATGTTGGAAAAAAATATATCGACTCTTCCAAGTTATAATTGATAAATACTTACTAAACCCGTATATGAACTTACAACATTGTCAATTAGCCACACACCATTATTACTGTTGTTGTTCTCAATTAGTAATTTCTATGACAGTACCCTAGTAGGAACTTCTGAATGTATCTACTTAAAATGTAATCACGAATCAATCATAAATATTGATCTCGGTGAATATTATGTTTAAATTACACACACATATCTGATATAATCTGATAGGTAATGAACGCGATAAAAAAAACGTTAGTTATAGTTGACATCTTTAGTATAGCTACATGATGAATTTGTTTTTGCAGTTAATGTTTAACTTAAACTCAATTTGTTTTAAACAAATTTCATGTTGGCCATACGTGATAAGTCAATACTAACGTATAATTTATTTTTATCTTTTCAAATTTTGTTACGGACTTGGAATTATTATTGATCTTTAATTTGTTTTTGTTCACTATTTGACTCTATAAAATATATACATTTATAAAACTTTGATTTTATCAGACGATATATACGTTAAGTACAGTAATAATCTGTATCTCCACCGAGTACACTGATTAGCGGCTTGTGGCCAGCATTACACCTCCGGTTAACGCTAACCGGCTGATAACAGATTTTATTACCAGCCGAATTCCACCGGTTAATTGTCCTGTCATTTTAACCGGAGAAGTACTCAAACCACCAAACCATTTATTAGATTAATATACCTTTTAGACTTTTAGTAAACTAGATTATTTAATTTATGCTGATGGCGTTTTAGTTTAATTTTTTGAATGGAAGTAATGAAACACAAATTCCTTTATAATATAGTCGTTCAAGCTTACTAATAATATTATTTATTAATTATTATTTATTATACTCTATAAAACAGTTTTTTTATGAATATAACAATAGTATATTTCATGAATAAAATCGAAAATGGTGTCTATTATAATAGATTGTTAGTACTAATAATACTTTTAACTTTTTAAATGGTGACACAAAAATACTCAACAAAATGAAGGTCTACTACTACGTTAGCCTAAATTTTAAATACTAATAAATGTATAAGTTATAGTGTTATACCTAATTACTTTTAATATAATTACTCGTTCGACTGGAGGAAGTAATACTATCGAGGTCCTCGCCTTAGTTGTGATACCATCACAGAAAAATAAAGTGTAGTAAAAAAAGTTCATAATTAAATCTGTAGGTATAAAAATTCTCAGAAACATATTCTCCTTTGGAATATGAAATAACATATGTTGTCGTTTAAACAAGTAAAAATAATAACGATAATATACAGTAAAACTATATTTATGTGCAAAAGTGAGTGTTTACTATTCAAATATTTACCCTGTGTACTTATAACTTGTATATTATTCAAAAAGCCATGTCGTGGTATACCGAGACTGACATTACTAGCTTTATAGTTTATACCATTACCTTTAATTAATTTATTAATTAAATTATTGTTGACAATGAACCGAAAATCATTTGCAAATCTATCATAATTCAATAATTGCACTAGGTACAGTAATATTTTATAGATAACACTAACTAAAAACATTTTCCAACTACGTACATTAATTATATCAATATCCGTCGTGGGAAAATGCTCATTAACCTTTTATGGTTCACAACAATATGCTTATTAGTTATTAGGTATGTATTATTAACTTTCGTGCCCTCGACAAAAGTTAATAATCACATAAGTATATAATACATATTACATATATTAATATATAAATAATATTATAATATGAAAAGTAATGATCAGCCGTCCGTCGGGATTACGATATAGAAAGTGAATATTTTAATGAACCTAAATAAACCGGTGACATTTGCCCTATATCAATAACTAATAATAAACTAGTATATGATATCAAACTTGCATTAATTGTCTCATACCTATAATATGCGTCGATTGAAAACGAACTGAATCGATAGCGTCAAAAATCGTCGGTGTTGATATTTTGAAAATAGATTATTGACGAATTCTCATACGCTCGACACGTGCGATAAGTTTGGTGATTCGGATGGTCTTTCCGATCATTATAACAATATTGTAATGTAATGTAATGTAATGCTTAAGTAGTTCTGACTTCTGGCAGCGTTGTTGATTTAAAACTTCTGCAGAGTGATGTTTCGGTAGAGCTTTCGTATTGAATGTTATTAGTTTAATATGAAGCGTTAACTTGGAGCAATTAAAGGATATTCTGAAGAATAAAGATAATCATATTATAAGGTATAATATTATCGATAATGTTAATAAGAAAGATAATAAAAATAAATTAAAATTAAAATCGACTGTATCGACACATTAATTATTAACCTTGTTCGTACAACGTAGCATTCTTGTCCCGTACACATTTTGCCGGATGTTAGAAAAAAAACCAATAATGAAAAATGGTTGTCGGTAAAAAAAAACGCTATATTATTACCTAAAGTATACCTACTGTCGACACGTTTCCATGTTGAATATTTTCGTTTCGAGTAGAGGTAAAAACACGATACACCACCGTGAAAAAGTCTTGGAATTTTTTTTTTTTTACTCCGGACCATTACAACCCCAAACCTAACCTCCGTCATCACGCGTGCCGAAAACGCCGACGTCATCGTCTCAGCGCCGCCGGCGTTATTAGCGTCTTCTTTCAGTAACACATCTCATATATATAGGTACCTATATCGGAATTTCATCGATTCCAGTAGACCTTTTTTTTATTAGAGGAAAAAGTACATCGATTTTGGCACAGTGGCCAACAGCTTTAATTAATTCATCGATTCAGTGTATCGAAAACCTAACCCAACAACAATTACTGCACTTATCAATAATATTATGGATGTTTACAATATCGAAGCAAATCGAAAAATGAGAATATAAAATATTTTAAACACGAGTAGATTAATACGCAATATTCGTATGGGAAAGCCATATTATATGAACAGTAAAAAGAGGTGAGATTTCTTATGCATCGTATGTGCGTTTTTTTAGGACGCGTGGGCGTTCACAATGTAGGACAAGTGGGGTTAGTTGTCTCCGAGAACATTTTTTCAACAGTTTACTGTATAATATAGTATTCGCCGTTCATTGTTTCAAGTCAATCGTCGTAATATTACGATTTGTGACATAAACAGTATCCAAATATCAATACCTATTCAATTTATGAAATTTTTTTTTATAAAAGTATGTTAAAAATTTAAAATTGTGCAAAATAATTATGCAGACGGTGTGAACTGACATGATGGTTCTTGGGCAGTGTGCTAAATTAATAATTATAGATGCAATTTGTAATTTTAGTTATTTTCTGTTATATAATAATATATTGATATATTGGAATGTACATTAAATATTTAATTATTATATAAATGTATTCATCTGTTAAAAAAATCATAATAATTAAAAAGTTTATACATATTATATGTATAAATATATAATAGAAAATTGTTTACAGCCTTTCGAAAATTCTTGCGTGACACCTGGCTTTTCAGTGCACGCACGGTACGCTCTTATGTGAAGCACATTAAAGACAAGGGTTTGGTATATCGCATCGCCTATTATAACGATTTTTGTGTAGCGTGAGAAATAAAACCGAACACACTTTGAATTTCTAAAATACCTTAATAAAAAATAGATAGTAATAACAAAAATAAATTCATGACGACTTCAAAAACCAGTATGGATATATTATATACGTATATGCATGTAGATGCGTTGTACGAGGACTGCTACATAAATCACAGGAGACTTCAAGGTTCGATTTTCGGGTGCAAAGACCTACCTACCGATTATTATACTTTTACTATCAGTATGATTGTTATTAGGTAATTGTATGAATGATATAGTTTTATATTATAATATGTATATATAGAGGGTGGTGTATCGGCTACGCATTTAAGTATATTACACTTTCACTTGCCCGGGATTTAGGAATTCCTACTTTAGCTCCGGAGATAGTGCAGCGCATGCTCCGGCGACGACGCCGTTTAAATGCCGTTAATATGCGGTATATTATACCATAATAATATTATAATGACATTGTACCTAAAATGATTTATGAATCGTAATCCGATAAATTATAATATCAATAAATATAATATAGGTACGACGACCGCGCACGAGACCGAACATGAAATATTATAACATTCATAACGATCCCGGCAGAGATTGGACTCGTATCAAAAACGATACGCCATTACACGAAGGTGTCCTCTCCCTCCCGGCTCTCACCCACCCGTGAATGATGGGGTTTTCACGGATAAATTGTAATTAAATCAAAAATATAATATTAATACATGGGACAAGGTGGTACACACATATTAATTGATATTATTATTATACAATATTATAAACTATTAGTATTCTAATTCAATCGAGGGTATTGCGTGATGAAAATCAAGTGCAATGCCCTTGTAAAAGTCTGCAGTTTATTTTAAAATATAGGATTTTTCAAATAAAACAATCACCCGTACCTATATCCCGACATCCCGTAGACTGAGAATATACAGGGAGATTCACCAAGCATGCTCACCCTGTTTTTCTTAAATAATGCAGTTAATCAAAATCAGATTTCTGGAATTTTGAAATACAGTTTAGACCATAATACTATGTGAAAATATAAATTTCCGATTTTTGAATGAGAACCTTTTCCACCCCCCCCCCCTTATACTGTAAATTATTTAGATGATACGTTTTCTAAAATTTTTAACGTATATCAAAATCAAAATTCGAAAGTGTTGTTTTTAAGGTATTTAACATTGTGTACCTATAGGATAATAGAGATTGATAGTAATAGATTTGGAAGATATATGGAGACTATGGCGATTTGAAAATATTAATGATAACCATTAATCTATGAACATTAATAATTTGTCAAAATAGTCTAACTATAATAAATACTATAGGTATTTGAAAATTCCAAAAATCAGAATTTAAATAAAAATAATTCGTTACAAAAGGAAAAAGTTTGGGTGAAAATGCTTGACGGATCACCCTGTATGAAGTAAAAATAAAAGATTCGACATTCGATTTAAAAAAAAATTAAAGCACAAAAACAATTATTTGGAAACTGTATCAAGTGTCAACATAATAGGTTTATCTATTTGTTTGAAAATTAATAAACCGTGAAAACGGTTTTTAGTGACAGCTTTCGTTTGAATGGAAGGAGCAATAAAACTAAGAAATAAATACATCCAACTCCGGCGAACGCTATAATACGTATTATAATATAAACAATATAAACAGTATCCATTACGTCATAATTGTAGATTTATAATACGAGATCCGCTCGAAAATATATTATTTTATTTATAACGTTGTGCGTGTTTATAATACATTAAGTGTTTAAATACTTAATTATTATACGATATTATATTCCTCAAAAGGTTTGTATTTTACTTCTCACTTTTTATTTTTCTCTTTCAGCATCTTTCATTTGAGAGTAATGTTACAGCTCGCAAATCACATTCAACGACCGTAGTTGTAATCATTACGTTAGGACTGAGTGGTAACGCTACGGGGTTCGCTTCAATGGTTGGTCGTATACGGTATAGAGGGAGCGAATATTACAGAAATAATTATTCTAACATTGTTTGTGTATCACATTACACTGTAATTCATTTTGAACTTTTGTCACGATATCATTATGACGCTATCCAAAACTCGGTGACTGCTTTTGGAGATTTTGTTTTTTGTAAGTGTTTGATAGCGAATTAGCGATATTGTGACAAAACATCAGGTACAAAGGTAATAGATAAAACTAAGAAGAAAATAAGAAAGTATTAATAGGTACCTAAATTATAGAAGGAGAACCCCACGTATGCAATTGAACACTTGGAGAAATGCATTTTTAGGTCCTTGTCTTATTTTTTGTAGAAAGAATTTTTTAGTTTGGCATTTTCTTTAAATTATTTCTCGGGAGATATTTAATATTATAATATAATTACTTTGTATTTTTGTTTTCTATCTTCAGCCAATAATCGATTTCAAGCTTGAAATTCAAGGTAGCATTTTGTAATTATAATATTACAATATTATTATAACTATGTTATATTAATATTATAATCATAAATAATATTAGTATAATGTTACAAAAATATTTTTAAAGAAAAAATGCTACCTTTGAAGCGTATAACCTTGAATCGTTTATATTTAAAAAAGAGCAGTTCGGTTTGGTTTGATGGTTCAATTATTACGGTAAAATTCAATGTTTTACACCAAAATAATACGATAACAAGTCTGCCGCTGCACAGCTGCTCATAGGTATTAAATACAACCAGAGCCGGCCCAGAACTACTATCAGTACAGATAACTTCTCTGTGGGTAGTTGGAGCGTAAAACGCGTTCTTCGTAGCGCATTTAGCAGTTTCAATCCACCGCCGTTGCAGGTCGCTAGCGATCGAAAAATAGGCGATTAGGAATTCTTCGCGTGTTACCGATTGAAGTGCAAACGGACACGGAAAACAAAGTTTGCGAAGTTTCAAATCCCATGCGCTCTTAGAATATTTCGCTGCACTGAATACGAGACGTACAGAGAATCCTAGGCAAACTCTGCGCGCGCACCGATTTATGTGACCATTTCGAGTTAATTCCGTTAAATTACTCTCCTTGTATTATTAAACAGACGGAACTCCGAGCGCGTTTATTTTCGGTTTGGAATCGCGAATGGTTTAATATTACTGAACTGCAGTTGTTGTATTATACGCGTATTACGTATACGCGGTAATTCACTATATAAGCTCGTTCGCCCCCCAATGTTTTCTACAATTATTTAGCATTTTTAACAAATTCTGACTTTTGAAAAATTTTTAATCACAATCATTTAAATTTTAAAGACTATAATATTTTCTATAAGGTTTGGGTACTTAGATTTGTTTTTCTTTCGCCCCATATTATAACATTCCTTGAACTCATTAACTTTTCTCATTTTCGTTAAGACTATTGATTCCTTCGTGTATCTGGATATATTTATATATTATAAATTACATAAATATACCTATTATACAATATAATAGTAGTTATTAACTAGAGATAACACTTATATAGATCTTAATTGTCTAAAATATTACAACGTTTTAAGTAAACTTAACCGTCTTAACCCAAAATTGGTGAACACTGTAATTTTATCAGTTCGGCTGATCACATTGACCCAAATGTACTGCCATCTGCGATCAAATGTTTATTTATAGATATTTTTAAAAATTTAAAGAAACAAAAAGCATCAAATTGTATTAAACGGAGTTATAAGTCAATATATATCAATATTCAATACGGTACATAACGAAAAGGACATTTTCAAATACATTTTCTTTTACCGAAAAAAGCATGATTTTTATTTTTGATTCTTTGGTGCGTGATCCAAAGAAGTAAGTGCCAACTTCACGATCGAAAACCGGGTAAAAAGTGGACTCGCATATTTTAAAAACAGTATTACAAATTTTTGATTCTCACAAATAACACGCTAGGTATCGTTTGATATAAATTTCAAAGTGTTAGGACAACTTGGGTGGGCTGCGTAAATTTCTCCCACACATCAGTATTTTGTCTGTAACTCATAAACGGTGTACTCGCAAATTCCGAAAGTAAACTCGCGAATTCTCACAATTAACTCGCAAAATATTGGTGAAGATTTTGAGTCGATAGATACGCCAAAGTGGTTGGGTCAACTTCACGTGGGTATAGGTACGTTAAAAATTATTATAACCGTACGCTAGTTAATATGTGCGTCTTCATCAACGTGGAACGGCTTTGGACGATACTATTACCATTTACCGCGATATGATATGGTTGCACGAGAACACGCGATGCGTATTTGCATGTAATTTGTAGCGTTTTAATAATATTATAATTGTATGGCTCTGTGACCACGTCGGAGTTTCCGTATCTTACGAGTTCATAGACATTTGGAGCACTGACGTAATTATAATATTATGTTTGTCGGGTTTTCGTTGCAGTAACCACGCGGCCGTTTCTAGTTTTTTGTTCGTCGCGTTCGATTGGGAATCCGTTTTTCCGATTACATAACCAACAGCGAACATACCTACCTACGATCACTGCACGAAAACTGTATTACAATATTATATTGATAAAATAATATTGCACTGAAAACGAACGACGCCGAACATGCGTGACGTACGGCGTGTTTGAACGAGTGGCGTGTAACCCGCCGAAGACGATTATCTGCGCGATCCGCGATAAAAACATAAAAATAACGAAGAAGGATATTAATAATTATTATACCTAACCTAACCTAATTATTATTATTACCTATCCCGCATTCACGGCGTGACAGTGTGTTCCGCGTTACGTATTAAAAAGTCTCTGTTTTTTATTCATTACCCGGGGTATTCTTCCGCCTGCTTGTTATTACTGCAGTCTGCGACACTGCTAATAGTTTATTCGAGCCGATTGAATGCCACACGTTTCTGCAGATCTCATTATTATATTATATAATATGTAACAAAATCACAATAAATTATAATATATTTATCCTGGCAAACGTTTATCACGACGACGACCATTATAATTGTATATTTGTATAGCAATATAATAACAACACAATAACACCAATCGCGCCATCGTCTATATTATAGTGTCTATGCTGTTCGACCGACGACGATGACTAGGCGCGTATAATACATAATATAATAAATAATAAAGCAACGTATAATATATTATATAGGTAGGTATTGTATTCTTACAACGCCGTTAGCACACACAATGCGCTAAAATATCGGTCAAATTGAATGTATATAGCCATATAGGTATAGGTAGTTAAGTGTATATACATATTATTATATTATGTATGTGACTGCCGAGTGTCGACTATGGTCTGTGATGAAAACAATTCTATGGTAACTATTATTTCACGGGCACGTCATGTGGTACTCGTGCAGTGCAGTACCTACGATTTCGTAATTGGCGTAATTTTCGTAAACTTCGCAGATGCAAACAAAAATTAATTTTAAAAAACCCGACTATGTAGTTATATAATATAATATTGATATAATATAGACGTTTATATAGAGCTAGTATACTATAATACCGGTTGGTTAGTTATCCGGTCGGTCGAAATAATGTTAATAATAGTATAGGTATCTACGACGTAAACGCACTGCTGATTTAAAGCCGTTCACATCGTCACGCCTACGATTAATAAGACATAAATAACAATAATATTTAGTTTTACTGTTGTATAATATATCGAAGTTTCAATTACAGTACATGTATAAGTACCCAATACAGATTTTGGGTAACGTTACATCATCAATTGAATTCATTCATAATATTTTTCACGTTCCATTTTAGTCACTCCTAATTGTGTGTGTGTGTTTGTTTGTGTCGAAATCCTACTAATTATTTTGATTATTTTATTATTATTTTATTACAAATTCTACAAACTACAAATTATATAGTTTTATAGTTGTATATCGTGCTATAATATTAAATTATAATGAAAGAAAGAAATACCAATAAAAAAAATAATTCCAAAAGAAAAAAAGGAAAAGAAATTGTGTGTATTTTTTTTCTATGTAATATGCATCTAGTTTATAGCTGACATAACTTTGTATTAGACCGGTGGAAGAAACCGAATACCTACAAAATCCGTACCCTACTCATGATAGAAGTGCCCATAAAAAAAATGAAAGACATATTGATTATATTGCAGGCTTGCTTGAAGATACGATACAATTGATATATCATTGGGTTTAGACATTTACTAAAGCAGTACAACATTAATATTGTTTAAAGGTTTAAACCATCGTACGGTTAAGTAATTTATTATAATTAGAATAATTTATGTTATGAAGTAAGCTATATTATATAGGTGTACGACGTACGTGTGTTTGGATCAAAAGTCATTGTTTCTGGTCGTACCTGTAATGATCTCTATGGAGTTACCAAGAACATACTGTAATAAACTTACTACTTTTGAGTTTTGGGTAATATTTAAAAATTATCTCAATGGATAAAATGGATAAAACAGAAATTATGTTATTGAATTTAGAATTACATGTTTGAAGATAACAATATGACAAAATTGCATTAGAAACAAATAATTGTATCCATACCATCAGAACGCTCAAATCAAAAATTAAAAACAAGAATAATACGAAAAAAATTAAAAATAAATAATAGTAATAGAACATACATTTTTCAATCCACCAGTTGGGCGTATAAATTATTATAATAGCTGTATAGTTTATATGATATCATATTAATTAAAATATGTATAAATAACTAAAATTATGAATTTATATTTTGATGAAAATAACAAATTATTCAAATTAGGGATTGTTCTAGAAAATATTTCTGTATGAAATTTGTATTAGATATTCACCTAAAACTAAGGTTGTAATTATTACTTGGCTAGTCTTTAACCATATAGATCCATCAACTAGTTCCGTGTTATTAATCATTAGGCAATTATAGCCTACAGGAATACAGCTTTAATCTAATTATATTTCTCTAATATCAATAGGTAATGATTATTATTTATTCTTTCCATACGTAATATTAAAACTAATAACTTAACAAAAACTCACCATCATCATGTTATAATTTATCATTGCTTTAAATTTATAGTATACCTATTACCTACCCAATTTTCTCTCATATAAATACTTTCTTTCTTTCCGATTTACTTTTACAATATAATATATAGGTATTATATTTACTATTTAGGCACATAATATGTTTATTTTGTTTCATAAGTAGGTCATGTAATAATAGAAAATATCGTTTTATTTTGTTTAATATTAAATTAATAATATAAAGATATAACTGATTCAAACAAGAACTATAAAAAAAAATTCATGGGACATGATTTAGGGTTTATTATAGATTAAAAATTATTTAATGTAATTAATGTACAGCATTGCTTCTTGTTATTTAAAATAATAATCGATATCAAATTCAGAAATGTGCTTTGACTTTTATCTATATCTGTAGCATGTAGGTACCTATATACAGTCAATGCTAGGCATACCTACTAAAACTTTTTTTATGTCTGTTTATTTGAAGTAAAGCAACTTGTATTCACAAGCAGGACACCTTTCTTCAGTCGTTTTACACCGAATCAATATTGAAAACCATAAACTAGCTTGTATGTGTTTTGGGTCACGTTGTCGAACCATTCAAACAACCGATTCATGCACGATACAAATACCCACTGTGGCTTTGTAACGCAGAAAATAAAAATTCAAAGAACGATACTTTAGTTTAGTCATCCTTAAATTGAAAATTCACATGTATGATATGTAGGTACATAGTGTTAGCCTATAGGTACCCGGCCACAGACGGTTTTCCGTGCGTTAAACGTACGACAAGTGGACACAATAAATCCACTCAAAATAAAAGTAGGTACATTGAACGAAAATGCGTAACTCACCAAGTGGCGGTCACCAATTTCACATACTTGTGTGGCTTACTATAATACAGGATTATTTACCAAGTATGTTCATCCCCTTTTTTGATTGAAAAATGAATTTTTTTCAAATTCTAAATTTTGGATTTTTAAATATATTAAACTCGAATTTTTTTTGTACTAATTAAGGAGTGTCTTGGAGTTATGCAAATTATTTCTGTTTTTCAAATGAAAACTTCTTTTCCATTATCATGGACCTATTATCTTTATTACCTAAACAATGTTAAATATCTCAAAAACTAGTCTTTCGAACATTTTCAAAAAAACCATCCGCTAAATAATTTATAGTAGTAAAGGCCGTTTAAAAAATAGAAGTTTAAATATCCTTAAGTAATACGAACAATCTCAAGAATTTGAAAATATGGTCTACCTATATAAATAAACATAATATTTAAGAATTCCAAAAATCAGATTTTTTATAACTGTATTATTGAAGAAAAATGGTCTTGCTAGGTGAATCACTCTGTATCTAATATGTGATATTACGACGCATTTAGATTATATACCCTTATAACAATAACGTTATGTAATAATATATTTGATATGTGGATGCATTATGAAACTTATTACTTTTCTCGGCTGGATTGTTTGATACCTTCGAAATATCATTATATTTTTGACAATATATGTTAAAGAAACGTTTAACAAAATATTTTCTATAGCGCTTCACGGTGAATATCATAATATTATACAAATATAAATAAAAAATAAATCATAGTAAATGGCATTAAATGATGTAAACGTTACGCCTTCTTTATGTTTCTATTTGTATATCACATAATATAACATAGGGATTTGATACTATAATACAGTAGGTATATAAATAATATATACGTCTTCATGAATACGTTGTCAAGCAGCAGTATATCATACGTTAATTGAATATACAATTAAAATAAAGTGTTCGTTTCGAAGCGTGGATGCTTATTCGAAATGTTTAAAAACCAGGAAAAATGTATTTTAAAAATAAAGATAAAATATCCGTATAAAATGATTACGTTATTACATTATATGTATACGCGGGCTGAGAATTTGATGAATTTTGCATTATTTATCATGCAATGTTGGCTTTGTTAGAAAATCCATTATTGCGTCTGCGAATAAAAGTTTATTATAAAATCGTATTTTGCATTTGTTGGTTCTATTCAATGGAAGTATAAAGTATAAACTCGTCGCATGTTCTTCTTATATATGTATATTATATATAATTTTTTATGGTATATCGCGTGTATGATTAATGCGTTATATTTTATGCCGGGAGCCGATTATTCTCAATTTAATGTTAATTTTTGTTTGATAATTTAAACAATTATGTAATAAAATAGAATCATATTTATAAAGGGATGTTTAAATATGACTTTTAGCGCATTTTTAAAGTGGATTATTAAACATTTGTATAGAATTTACGGGAATTGTTTAGGGGTGCATTATTATAAGTTGCCCCGTTCCGTTAGCAATAAATCTGAGTAAAAATAATGTTGATTCTACATTTTTACGATACCATTCCATTGAAGAAAAAATTGGTGAAATCGCGCCGTTTATTAAAATATTTTAGTAGGTTACACAACATAATATACAGGACTGTCTGTAATAGGTATTATTACACGAATGATGTGTAAAGTACTGCATGTGCTAACAAAACTGTGTCTTATTGAGAAAGATTATGACGTGCTGTGTGTCATGTATAGTAAAAGGCGAATGACATAAAAAAAAAAAAGACAAACCCCATACCAAAATTTACTTTGTAAAGTGTATAAACAAGAGATGGAACAGAACGGTGTTCTAATGAATAAAAACAATTTTATAGGTAACGCATTACAATCAAATAATTTTTAAAGGAATATTAGGAAAGTATAATTACAGATACCTGTTATATCATCATCAGGTAAACTCCTATTTACAACGTATCGGGTCGGCGACACGAAACTATTAAATACCAAAAAGGTTACAAGTTAACCCACAAATTATTTATATAAGATACGTAACAAATAATTCATTAAAATTTAATCAAAATAAGATAAATGATGATAGATTAAAATATACATATAATCAAGTATAGAAATAAAAATATATAGGTACACTTAAAATATTTATTTAGATTATAGACAAAAGATAACCAAATTTATATTAAGAAAAATCATATAATTCAAAACTCGCACTTTTGCTATAAATAAAGTAATTTTTTTTTCATGATATTCCGACGACACTGCCGAGACTGCAAGCACATTACATCGACAAATGATATCTAAACCTATAAGTTTAATTGTTTACATTAATAAATAAATGTATTTTAAACACTTTTCTGTGTATACTGCTGACAATGAACAATAAATTCAACAAAATAACTACAGCGAAATACTCGTATTCAATAAATATAAAATAACTGAAAATTACACCTCAACATTACACACAAATACATTTTTTGTATAAGAACAAAATTATAAATCTTGTCACAAAAAATGATCTAAATAATTCATCTTAGATACCAATTTATTTAAATGAATAGATAAAAAGATACTTTAAATTATTTACATCTAGATAATGCACAATACTGTATAATATACTTATACAATTTTCTTCGTATTACATTCTGCATGTATTACATTTATATTATTTGTAAGTAAATAATTACAAGAAACTAAACCAACCAACATTGGCGCAACTATGGGATGAAAAAGTGTCTTTAGCTACCCCAATTTCTAATTTAGGACCCATTGTTTTTTTAGGTCTAATTATCATTATTATAGTGAGATATGATCAGTTTTATGTATTTAAAATATGAAATATTATAGCCACCCACGTTATAGAGGTCTGATTGCGCCTATGCTTATATACTTACTTTTGATTATTATATTTGTTAATAATCAATAGGGAAGATACAATATACAAATAATATGTACATTTTATATTTAATATACATTTTTTTTTGAAAAGTTTTAAATAGCCAATTTTTAAATCTGGTTTTTGGAAAAATTTTGATTGCAAAAACGTTTATTTTAAAATTTTTTTTAAATCTTATAAAAATATTTAAAGATGTTAGGTACCTATATTTTATAATTGTACGTAAACTTTATCGGTAAATTCAAAGAATCTCCAACTGTTACCAATCACGTTGTAGAAATACCAATGGGTCAGAGTGCTTCGGTGAGCCGTATAAAAATATAATTAAATTGTAATTTTTACAAGTCTCATCCACTAACATGTACCTAGCAGTTTTTGATTTTAAAAGATACTCAAGCCCAGACTTTATATAACTATAATTAATTGCATCAAAATTAATTTAACTACATTGCTTTAAAATAAAAACGTTTGGAATTGTTCGTTTTCGGGTAAAAACAAAATTTCTTTGATAGACTGACAACCATGTGTAATCGAGATGCAAAAAAAAGGTAAAAGGTTCACGCAATCTGGTTTCAATGTTTCATCTAAATATCGAACACTTGCATTCGTAAATTTTACGTAATTGAGTAAATGAGTTGAGTGCAATTAATTTCGTGAAGTCACACATTTGTTCAACGTGAATGCTATATATTACATCACTGATACGAACTTAATATATATATATATACACAATAGCTTACAATTTTATTCCCGCGAGTAAATTCATTTTTATTCCAAGAACAGTAATATATAGCTATTGTTAATTTCCTGGTGTTTTTAATGTATACGAAGGCCAAATCGTTATTCATTCATCGTTAATAAAACCTACTCTGTTTTAATATCATATTTATTCACTTGGCAGTGGCGAAGAAATAATAATAATAATAATAACAATAATAATAATAAAAAATAACATTCTAAACTATTCGGAGAATACGCACAACACAAAGGAAACGGGAGCCTTTTTTTCGCTCAGACTAATTTATGCGTTTGTAATGCGCTGCAATATTATTTTTACATTAGTATAATATTGCACAACAATATATGAGATACATAAACTGTATATTTATATATATAATACCTATTTATACGGTTTGATAACGATTATCGAATCGTTCCGGATACGGCTGTGTCGATGAGACGATACGCCTCGACGGGGGGACCACTAAACACTACTAAACTGCACTATTCGCAGTACCTATACTTTATTAATCGAAATTAATAGTTCGTCGAAACGATGTGATATCCAGGTCCCGGTGGAGGCTGCGAAAAAAAAAATTAAACTAATCCTACCACAGAGACCGGAACCGAAAAGGTAATCATCGTAGACGGAGAGACGCGACGGCGGCGGCGATGTAACTATATTATACAGAGTGATTCACCAAACATGCTCACCCTAGTTATTTTTTTAGAATTTGTGAATACACTTAAAGACCGTACTTGGAATTTCTTGAATTTTTTGTTGTATTACTGAAGGAGTGTCCTTAGGTAATACAGACTTCAATTTTTTTCTTCAAATGACAACAACCTCTTTTACTGTAAATTATTTAGCGGATATTTTTTGTTGACGTACTAAAATCAATATTCGATTGAATAATCTTTGTGTAATAATTTACAATAGAAGAGTGCGGTGTTCTCATTTGAAAAATAGAAGTTAATATCGCCACAGGAGCCTAACCTAACCTAAGAAGTATAAAAAATCTTAAGACTTTTAAAATATAGTCTTTATAAGTGTATATTTAAAAATTTCAAAAATCAGAATTCAAATAAATTTATTTTTATAGGGAAAAATGGGGGTGAATTAACTTGGTAAATCACTCTGTATGATATCTAAGGAGTATATGCATATTGCATATACATTATAATACAGTAGAGATTGTAAACTTCCCCCGAAATAATAACACGTAGGCTGAAATTTGAGTAGGTAAATACCTAAGAGTGTGACCCCCGAATTATATCTCGATCAAAAATGTTAATTATTATTACGTTATCGGTCACAAAAAATGTATTGTTTTGTGATAATATTTACTATGGGCTGCAGCATAATATTGTATTATACATTTTTAAATATTTGATGAGTACCTATACCGTCCTACGTAATTAATAATATATTCGTAGTATTGACAATTGTATTATGTTTAGAATTTTAGAAGTAAAGTATGAATTATATTTTGTTTTCATTAGTATATTAATTGATCCTTCTGTGATTTCGGTGATTGATTACAAACATAATTAATAACAAAATGAAATGTTTGGCCTAAAAAGTTTCCAGAAATATATTATGCAAGAGAATATTATTATAAATATAGGTTAATAAAATACTAAAGGACATTGAATGTCGTGATTGTCTGTCTTTGTCTAACACACGTGGAACATAGGAATAACGACCTAAACGCCTGACAAAAATTAAGGTACTTCTAGTTGTTTGATTTAAAATATGTAAAGATGTTTGAATTGGTATACAAGTTTATTTTGCATCAGTCGAAGCATATTTTTAATATTATTTTCAATATATTTAACAATACAAATTAACAAATTTATAAAACGTAAAATATTTATTCTAATCAAAATATTGCTACAATCGAAAAGATGCTTCAACCGATGCAGAGTAAATTTGTATACTAATTCAAATATCTTTACATATTTTAAATAAAATAACTAGTAGTACCTTAATTTTTGTCAGGCGTTTAGGTCGTTAGTCCTATGTTCCACGTGTGTTAGACAAGGACAGACAATCGCGGCATGCAATGCCCTTAATGAAACCCAAAACATGCTGATATATAAATAAATAGTAAAAAAATAGTTTTTCGACGAAGTAGTTACTTACTTAACGCATTTTTTATTAGATGATAAAAACAAATTTTATTGGTAGATATTTACGTGACCAAAAAAATTGTACCTTAAAAAATCGATGCAATATACTTTACCCACGGAACATTTGAAATTACTCATTTTTACTATCTAAACGGATAGCTAGGTAAACGATTATGTCCAAATATCATGTAGACTGCGCGGCAATCTAGTATAAAATGTATTATAAATACCTAATAATATTATTATTATTTTGAACCAGACCAACCACTCCGTCGAGCAGAGTCATTTGTATGTTTTCCGCGTGCAGTATCGTATTATTATGGTTTACCGTAAGACGTTCAACTTTTGCAAGATACTTATGTATGCTAATGAACTGCAACCGATTGGATACCACTGAAAACCACTTCTATTCACACATAATATGGGTAGGCATGACGAGTTAACCGACTATACGTATTATAAAGAGTCAGCGGTGAATAAAAAACAAAATATTATATTTTGGTAGATAGGTACATAAGTATCACTTATAAATATGAAGATATAGTGTGAGTTTGATATTTATAATAAGTGAATATATTTTTTTTTCCTTGGAAACGTCAAAAATTTAAGTAGAAAATGCCTGATCATTGCATGAAAAAAACAGTAGACGGTATATACTTAGTGGTTTTTTTTTGTTACTGTTAGCGTCCTGCTCGTTTAACACGATACGCCGCCTCCGTAGACATTCGTCCGTTATAATATACATGACAAGCACTTCAAAGAAATTACACGATGCGCTCTTTTAATATTATAATACATGTTTACATGATATATTATTATTATGGAGTGGCCAACCGCGTTCAATCGTTTTCTCGTTTGACTAACGCACAGAAAAACGGAAAATCATGGTGGGCCTGCACCTTGTGGTTTTTATAAACATTTAGGCGCTGCAGATATGTAAACGACACTTCGGGCACTACAAATGATTCTTCTCCATTCCTGTATAATATAATATAGGATCGGGTAAAATACAAAGGCCGGCCACGCACGTGCTTGAACTTTGGGCGATAATTACTGGGAAATACAACATGGAAGAACGCGTGATAAATAACAGGGTGGAAATTACTGCTGTGCACTCTTCGCACGTCGTGGGGCTTCTTTCGGAGGCTTCGGGTGCGGTGTAAACCCGAAACGATTATTGTCACGTTCTTTACAATATATAAAACGGTTTCGGATCGGGTTTTATGTGTACGGGTTTTATCCCGGGAAAACAATGGAAATTTCGTAAATTCAATGTTGCCTGCACGGTGGAGTATATACCAACCCCCCAACGACCAATTTACTACCGGATGGCACGATGGCACACGAAACTTTTAAAGCGCATTTACGACCCCGAGAAGTGTTTTCCGAGGGCTAAAAATAATCACATAATTTCAGAATCTAACCTTCGCCGAAATACGTGTGTGCGTGCTATACACCTGTATATTATATATATATATTATATATTGTATTTGTGTGTGTTTATGTCTGTGTGTGCGTGTGTAGCCATACGCTCCGATCCGTTTGGAATCTTAAATCGGATAGATACTTATATGCTCAAAAAGTCAAAACCACCCTTCTGTATAGGGATGATTTTTTTCGTTGTTGATTTTGCCATGCACTCTTCGTTATATTATTCAACTATGGAAATGTATTATTTATTTTAATCGACCAAAATGCTTTGGGTCCGGTTAAATCACCTGTCCCCGAGCCCGTCAAATAATAAATGGGAATAATTTAACAATATAAACGCACTCCACAGCAGATCGCTTTCTTCGTATCCACCGCCATCAAGTTTGTTATAATGTATATATACGTTTACATATACCATGGTCTGCGTCCAGGCTGTAAAAATTTTAATCTGGTCCTGCCCCGCAGTAATTAGCCTAAGGCTTGTGCAACTTTTGTAGCGCTGCTGCAACTCGTAAAAGCCACGGTGAATATATTTTATTGTCGCGTTTCAGCGAAAAAAATATAAGATGCTGTAACCGCGATTGTTGTTTATGGGTGTTCGTGGTTTTGGACTTTGGTTGATGTACAATCTGATCGTTTTTTCTTTTTAATACGATACCATAATATTGAAATTATTAGCAACATAATAAAACCAACTAGAGGTGCAACAGCTTCTAGAAAATTAGCCGCAGAAAACAATCATAAAAATGCGTTTGTTATTTATAAAGTTCTTGAATTACACATTTATTTTACGACGGAGAATCCAGCTGATGATTTGACATATAGTGTAATATTATATCATTATTACACTGTACTTGTCAAATGTCCAGTGTTTGTGATTCTTGTAAACTTTCAGTAGGTATTCCTATCCAAATAATAAATTTCTACATTATAGTGATACATTTTTTTTTAAGAACTGTGGTGGGGTTATAGGGGTGGCAATACCTAGAATGGGGTGCAAATTCCAAATACATGCATATTTCTGTGCAAGTGTGTGCGCTGGTCGGATTTCTATTGTCGTTTTACGAGACCAAATAGATTATACGCGCGTGAAAGTTTGTGTTACGCGCGTATATTATAATGTTCACGCATTTCCTTAATGTCCAAGCCACAGCACGCCTATAAATAATATCGCATTATTTTAATCATAAACGGCCATTCACCGCTGTTTACCGTGTTTCAAGTCTGCAGTTTTTCGTAAGCGAGAAACGCACCTGCAGCGCACTTTGCCGTAATATGATTTTTAACATTTCGCCCATTACGCGACCCATTCCGAAAGATCGGCACGTCGTTTCTATTTGCTTATCGTCGACACCACCGTACCTGCATCAGCGATCGGTGGTAATGGCAGTTTCATCAATTCTCTGGTTTTTTTTATTTTTTCTGTTCCGTAATATAATTTTCGAAAACTCAATTAGATGACAAGTTTCACAGCGTTTGCAGCGTGCGTACGTTAAAACATGTGCAATAAAACTAGTACCTACGTCTTTTTAATTTTCATCACTACTTGAAGTCTAGCTTCTGATCCCAAGAATTTACACTCAGAATAATATGATATATAATATTATAGTAATCGCATTATCGCGTTTTTTAGGCAGACGCCTTTTGTAAAGCCTATTTTCTGGGACTAATAAAAAACGTATTCTTAAAAAAAAACAAATCTCTGCTGCCGGTGCTATTATTTACCACAGTCAAAAACGTTAACCGTGCACCGCATACACGATACACGTCATTTATCTGAACATTATGTTTTCAGCTTGTATGTATAACAACAATACGGTTTGATAGTGTAAAGCCAATGGCTATGACGACTTCAGCACGCCCTAGTTTCATATAACCTGACAATTCACACTGTGTGAATATTAACGTACCTATATAATATATAACATATTATATATTGTAACAAATAACTATTATAATAATAGTAGAGATACTTGTGTGCCCAGCGTGATGTACATGACGTACTGTAATAATAATAATAACAATAATAATAATGATGATGGAATACAACACTATTGTCACCGGGCGCCCAACATTTCAACCGCATATGATTACACATTTATACCTATCCGTAATGATAACTTAGTTATCACACATGGTATACGTTATACGCGTATAATACAAACAAGACGTCATGCATTATGTGTGTGTGTGTGTGTGTGTGTGTGTGAGCTCGTGAATTTCCGTTTGCGTGCTTTTATTTATAAATTTCATCATTCTTAGACGTTACATACATTATTATAATATTATTATTATTAAACCTAGGTAATAAAGTTATGAATAAATAAATTTAGTTAGGTAAGTGTTTTCTATTTACAAACTAAAATTTATTTAATTTAAGTAAGTATAGGCAACAATTTAATATAACATTTAATTAAATAATTTTAAAAATAAAAATGTATAGGTAGTAGGTACATCTTGAAATAATAGTTCTCAGATAAAAAACAACAAAAAAATAATAAGGTGCAATAAGAACCGCCAAGTAAATACTCTGGCGTCAATACGTTATTATGAAATATAACATTGTATATAAACTTTCAGAACATCTCTTTGACCTTGACAAAACAAGAAACACGTATGGTTGTTGCTTTGGATCATTATCCTGGTCAGTAAGCTAACCGGATCTCAGTCAATGTCGTTCAATTACATAATTTAGTAACTATGGGTACACCTCATACGTTTTTGTTCAACATTTTGTTCACGTAAACTGGTTGCCGGTTGTCATTGCATACGCATGGATTAACCCATCGGTCATCCAATTTGTTTATCATTAATTTCCATAACGTAGGAACTGTTCTGGTTAAGAGTGGTTGTTACTGGTCCTCCCGAAAGCAACCAACATTTATAATATAGGTAATATATTATACCTAAGCGCGTGAGAAGAGAAACGTACGTGCGAACAACGCGCACATGGACAATCGTTAATTATATGACTCAGTAAACTCTCTAATTATCGTCGTGTTGATTCTCTCGGCAACTTGCAAAGCGTACATATTTAAGGTTAAAATTCATCATTAAGTACACCTGATCTAAAATGAGTAGTCGTGTAAAACTAAATAAAATTGTATATCAAATAGGTAAGAATCGCAAAAAAAAAACGACGGAAGTAAAATCCAAAATTGTTTTAATGTTTTTTGATTTTACTTGACAGTATAATATCTTAATAAGTCAAATTAACATACATTATAAATTTGATAAAGGTATTTTTTTTAAATATTTAAATGTGTGACTTAAATTTTTTAATTGTTTTCATTCCATACACCAAAGAATACCTAGATAAGTGTAGGAGTGTATAACTATATAATTCTGGTATTTTCAATATTTCAGAATATATACTAAAGGTATTTTTGAGTTTGGACTTGGTATCATTTGGTAGTACAATTTCTTTTGATACAGTCAAACTAACACGTTTGCAACTGAAGTTCCAATAATTTATGTATTCATTTTTTACAAAATATTGTGTTATAATGGTTATAATATGTACCTGCGTATTTAAATATATTGTTAAATCCAAAATTACTTAGAGGTGTCTAAAAAGTTCTTCTATGAAGAAAATTACATGGCAATATTACACAGTATTATCCAACAAAATAAAACTCTACGTCAAAATATAACTATAACAATGCTGTAGATAATTACCAGGTAAATAAAGCTG
Organism: Nasonovia ribisnigri; assembly: GCA_027563435.1. Classification (NCBI taxonomy): domain Eukaryota; kingdom Metazoa; phylum Arthropoda; class Insecta; order Hemiptera; family Aphididae; genus Nasonovia; species Nasonovia ribisnigri. Next base: position 74,379 of record JANEHU010001978.1, on the reverse strand, counting down.
CAAAATCTCTGTGTGCTATAAAATAACGCTCAAAAACTGGTTTATCGCAGCCACATTTTCCTAGGTGTATTTTTTTGTTGGTTTTTTTACCGACTTCCGTCAAATAAAATACCTACGGGAGATAAAACGTAGAAAACATTGCAATACGAATAATATTCAAATGTTATATAATATATAGTGCCTATAGTTTCAACTAAACGTAAACAATAAACTATTATACTGCGTAAAATTATTACACCAAATAAATAAGTTTTCGGTTTTCTATGTTTTTTTTTTAACTATACTTAATAAAATACGACATTTAAATAATTTTTTTAATGTAATATTAATATTAGATGTTAATTTATCCTTCACAAATTATTTCATTATAATAGAATAAAATAAATAGAAAAACGATAATACAAAATATTTAACAATCTAATAGATATATTTTTACTATAATTAATAATCATAAGTAGTAGGTATATTTTATTAATTTATTACAACGTGTTAAAAAAAATTTCAGAGAAAATTGTTGGAAAACCCAATGAAAATATTGTTTTGATAAAAATTACCTACGATTTACGAATAATATTATATCCCACTTTTAAACTGGATATATCTATATTAAATAACTGAGTTTAAAACGAAATGCTATATAATTTTTCGAAACGAATAGCTTTTCCATAAGGACTCACGTCAATTGTCGATTGTCAAATAGGAAATGAAAATTGTTGCTTGAAGGTTATCTTGACAAAATGAGTATGGAATAATACAACAGTGAGGCTGAAAATGTTAACATTGACACGAGATCTCACCAATCTTCAACGCAAATAGATTCCGTATAATATTTAAAAGTTTTCTTCGTGAAGTGTTTTGTTGAAGTAGGTACCCGATCAACATATACAAATAACTGTTTCAAAAGAAGAAAGTTTAAAGTCTAATAAACCACTAAATATTTAGTCGAGGTACCACTGAAGCGTAAAATATTATTAGATTTTTTGGTATATATACGTCGTATAGACGAACTCAAGGGAGTATGTCAGCTTACAAAAATGACAACATAGAAAATTTGGGTTCAACATAATCAATTTTATGACGTTGAATATAATATTGAAGCGAATTGATCTATTATCTAACTCAAAGGCGTAAAAACATTATCTGCGTTCGAACGTTGGTTTTTTACTACCTATGTTTTAAAAAGCTCTTAAATTTTAAGCTTAAAAATTGAACCATCGTAAAAAACTCACGTCAACCACAGATTATGTTCTTATCTATAATAGTTATGAAAAATATAGGCTTACACCAAATTGGTTCTGCTGAAGGCACATTTTATAGGTATTTTGTAGGTTTGTAAAATGGAGACTAGAGCGGGTATGACGTCATCTTAACGGTATGTATTATATATATTTTATATACCCATTCATTGTGCCACCTCAATTAATAATTAATAAAAATTTCCTTTTGTGAAAATATAATTATTTATAAAAGACTGCATGCTATCGTTCTAAATATTAAATAATAATCAGATTAATATCTAATTTTACATAGTTGTGTTATACCGTATAAAATATACCGATTCTGTCACTGTTTAATTTTATCTTTGAATCTATTATTTTATTCAAAATACAACTAATAAACCATAAAGAAAAACACTATATGCCAAAAAATCAATCTACAACAGTAAAATTTATTAAAAAAACGAAAAATAAATTAAAACCTTATATAACTCAATCTATTTGACACAGTTAATTGCGGTATTTCTTCAAAGAGTTTGAAGAATGATGAACCGCAGGTGGTGTGTAAATATTTAACTGAATACACAGTTACTAAACTTTGCTGTAAGTATCATTTTAATAAGGTAAGGAACATTCTATTTATTCATCTGGATTTATTATTTTTTCTTGCCACTTTTGAACGTGACAAAAATTGGTTTAAAACGAAAATAAAATCCGCGTGTAATTGCACTTGTGGACCTTCCAGCAGTATAAAGAGTACATACCTAAGATTTCGTGTGGTATACTCATCGTGACGGCTCCACAGTATCACGTTTAATGGGGGGGGGGAGGGCCGTGTGGACCACAGGCTTCAATTTCAAATGGTGGTTGCAAATTTGTTTAATGAAATATGTTTTTATGTAAATAATAATTGTTATAAGTTATAACTTTTGAAATCGAAACTTTCTACAATAGTAGGTAGTTATTACTTATTTCTGAAATTACCTCGTATTTCAAAAGTGATGGATATTTTGATAAATTTGAACGTGAATAAAGTGAAATTACGGACTTTCAATCTTTACTTTTATTTATATAAGTGACAACAAAATTAAAGTACCTAGGGGCAAATCATTTTTTCCCCGTGGCGCAAAATGTCCAACTGCATGTGCTGCAGAGAAACGGCAAGAAAGGACGTGCGGATGTATATTATAAGTTAATATTATTGTTGTTTCAGCGAGAAAACGATTCAAACGCGGACACGCGATGAACGTCCGTGGGTGGAAACGGGATAAAAAAAGAGTTTAAACTCTTGAGCGCTAATTCTATATTATTGATGGATTGCACCCACGTCAAACAGACGTGCGTTTATAATATGCACAGATATACATATATAGTATAGCATATACAAACATATTATCATACAGTAATAGACGTATACCTAATAGTAGCTGAATCGCGTGTGTTGGCCAAGAACGGAGAAAGGCGCGTTGGACCCGCGGCTATCCGCGAGCACGATAAATACGTCGCAGGCCGCCGCCGACTAAAGACCGAGTGTTTTTTCTTATTCCAATTTTTTTTCCCCGTCGATGAAAGTAATAATTTCACTTGGCCCGGGTACCTGACCCCGAGACGCTGCCTACGACGACCTTGCCGGCGAGAGCCCGTCAATATAATAATATTTACGACATAATGTGCTGTACGTACAAAGATGTATGTGTATAATAATATAATAATAATAATAATAATAATAATAATATATTAGGTATACGTCGAGTTGCCCACTCGTCATCGGACCCCGATGACGGATATACGATGTATATACGACGTATTACGACACTTGCGGTGTATATATACCTACGGCGGGTGCAAGACTGAAACCTAACCGGAACCTTATGAAAATTATAGAACCAAAACCTGACACTCTCAGAAGTTTTTCGATTTTATTTTTTATACAGCTGGTCATTTTTCGATTTAATAAAATGTGTTTTTTTTTACTTCTATCGCTTGTTCGCGTGGTCGTGCTTTAACGTCAATTCATGTAAACGATTCCACAATCTAAATAGCTGAATTTCTAACTGTTAATTAAATACATAAGTATGGATACATAAGTTTCACTTTTATTGGCCTGTACTCTACTGGTAGGACCTGCACTTTAACCTAACCTGGCATAAGATAATACATGACAATACGACATACATAGACCGCGTTGCAAACTTTAGTTAGGTGTAAACTAGTATGACGGACTTTCATGCTAGTTTAAGACCTTAATTCCGTATTTTTCGAGTAGAAGCCTTTATATTATAAAACCGTTTACAGAATTGTTGATCGTGGCTATTATATGACATAGTAACATAAGCGTCAAAGATATTAAAAAATGACATATCATTTGTGCCAAAGTTATAGTAAGAAATAATAAGCGCCCAACAAGTAAAAAAAAATCATATTTTATATAATTAAAAGTATTTAACACCGTCAATGATCAATACGTACTATAAAATGAAATCGCTTTTTTTTTTGTTTGTTATGACTTAACCGATTTGGCTGAGTTATAATTTTTTACGGGTAACGAAGTGCGCAAGTTCAGTTAGTATTATACAAATGTACTAATAATTAAAATATATAGGTTGTAACAGAATGAGCTGATAAAAAAAAGAAAAATTACGCTCCTTAAACGTATGAAAAAAATTGTTAAAATAATATTCAGGAAATTCCCAAAAATAATATTTTGAAAAAGTTATTACGTTCTAAATTAATTTACCCAAAAAAATGTTGATATTTTAAAAAAATCTAAAAAATAAACTAGTTGACTTAGATAAATGTTTTTACCATCAAAATTTTTCTTATAATCAAATTCACAAATTGGCTATATTGATTTTTTCCAAAAAAATTTAAATCAAATTTTAAATTTTTTATCTTCAAAAATAAAAATAATTTTTTCATACTACCTATACGTGTAGTGCAAGTGGCTATGAATTATATACAAAATTTTATTTCATCTGTCCGGTTTTCCTGTTATAACCTGTATACTAGCTGTCCCGCCCGACGTTGCCCAGGCCAATATTTTGAATTTTTAATAAATATATTTATACAAAATGTACTTCTTCTAATTATAATATTTATATATTATATAACCAATTGCAAACATTTAGTTAAACAAATAAAATTACTTTTTTCGTAAGCTGAAAAAAAATCATGTGTGAGCTGCCCTTTAGCTATCTATATGTATTTTAGTCTATAGGACTTGAAAAATTAATAGCTATAAACACCTTCCATGTTTCAAGTAATGTATTGGTATAACTTTTATTGAAAACGGTCCAGTTGTTTTTTGAGGCTATTAACTTCGAAAAAATTAATATCTAATTTTATTTGTATAACTCGATTTCACCGATGAAAAAATACAAAATTTGGATTATATAAGTGCATCTTGGTTTTGGTGTACCTACCTACTATAGACCTGCAAGGGCCGTAAATTTTCGGCCCGGTCCGGTCCATCAATTTTATCCTAAGGCCCGGCCCGGTCCAAAAAATATTGTGAAAAAAAGCCCTAGTCCGGTCCATCAATTTTATCCTCAGGCCCGGCCCGGCCCGGTCCAAAAATTATTGTGAAAAAAAAACCCGACCCGGACCGAGATTTTTTTAAGGCTGGTTTTGTTAAAAAAAAGCCCAGTTTTGGGTTTTTTTTTTGTAGGACTGGTTTAAAAATGTTGTAAAATGTTTACATGATAGCTATAGATATTCCTATAAACAAAAACAAAGAAAACAAGAAACTTTTTTTTTAACTAACTTAACTTGAGTTAAAAAGTTAATAAAAGTTTTATTTTGTATTGACATATTATTATGGTATAAAAATAGCTTTATTATACCCAGTACCCACCAATCAATATAATATTATTATTCTGTCTATCTACTAACTAGTAACTATCTACTTTCTATCTATTATTTTGTGATTATTTATTGTCGAAGAAAAATCCTTAAAAAGCCCGGTCCAACCCTTGATTTATTATTCGAAGTTCAGCCCGGCCCGGCCCGAAAAATTGTAAAAAAAAAAAACCCAGGCCCGGCCCGGAATAAAAGTCTAAGGTTTAAAAAAGCCCGGTCCAACCCTTTATTTTATTTCAAAGGCCCGGCCCGGTCCATGTCACTACGGGCCGGGCTTTTTTAAGGACCGGGTCGGGCCGACCCGGCCCTTGCAGGTCTTTACTACCTACCTTAGTTCACAGAAAATTTGCGTCGCTTTGAGAACTTATTCGACCAAGATAAATCTGTATAAATCGAACGTGGTTCAAACTACTCTTTAAACTTTCCTGATATCTTCAAGAATAATTTGAAATATTGACAAAATCGATTAAGTAGTTTTTGAGCATCTGCCTATTTAATATAGCTACAAATATATACATTAAACAATCATATTTGTTTTAAGATATGATTTCTCTATTCGAAATCATAAACGTGACGATTTGATTGATTCTTTTACTTCATCTGCCCGAGTAACCAATGCCAACCATTTATACAGAAAAAAAAATAGTAATTTCTACTAATTATTTCTCCTATAACCAGTATCAAGCATTTATAAACAAAAATGTCCGTTATAAATCTCAAAATCCCTGTTTGAGCACCTCTCCGGGTTTGACCTACCTGGTCCAATTGTGAATCTAAACGTTTAGAAATGCTCAGTTAATCTTAGCCATTTAGGAGAAGTTCAGTGACATATTCATATATAAAGATATTCTTATTAATACATTCAACTTCAGCAGCTAAAGCCATTAGTTTTCCACATTTTTATACAATGTCTAAATTATTCTTTTTTCTCTAATATTTCTTTTTTATATATTTATTTAGGTATACCTACTATGTACATTGGAGTGAGTATTAATTATTAAATTCACTTAACCAAACATTTGAGGAAATGTCACTCCTGTCTGATACTATATGGATACACAGAAATTCGGATTGATGTTGTGCTTGAGTTTAGCTTCTTCGTAGGATCTGCATTCCGGGAAAATGTGTTTTACTTTGATAGTCCCTCCTGACTCCACACAAAATTCAGGGTTGTAGAATCTTTGTATATATTTTTACCTCTCAAACAAAATTCATAAAACTCTTTTTTATTCAAACGTTTTTGTAAGATTAACTGCCACTACGGTATAGTGTTTTATTGTTACCCGATTTCTTAGTAAGTAATAATAATACAATATTATATAACACAAAAACACTGACGTCCTATCGTAATCAGACGGTACAATATAATATGCTGTCGATTGTAATAATAACTGTGGGTACGTTTAGCGTTTTTGAACGATTTTATTCCAAATTTTATATCTGGATTGAAGCTCACTACATTGCAGGTATCTGAGATTTTACTACGATACGAATTATTTTCTTATACCATTTTGGCTCCAATGTATCGACTTGGTAGGAGGAGTAGCGGGACCACGGCTGGGAAAATAACAAACATCGACGACCATAATAATAATAATATTATAAAGCGGCAATCGTCGGTTTCGTTTTTATTGTCGTGTTGACCCCGAGGTGAACACGTCCGGCGCCTTCGCCGTCAACACAATACCGCTGCTGCTGCTTCGCAGTGATATTTCGAAGTAACTTTTTTTATAAGTTTCTAATCACGTGAGACGAGGCGTCATATTTTTGAACTTTGAACGTCACCGAGGCCTCGGGCCGTTTGCTCATCGTGCCGCAGTCACGACGAGTGACCATAACGCATTAACGTGCATGATGTAATAACTAATAATATTATTATTTTATTAAAATGTATAATATTGTTCAATAAACTATAAATGGCGACGTCCTCGGAGTGAAATTTGCAAAAAAATATGACACGATCGTCGGATAAATTCGCAGTGACATTCGCCGACGATGATGATGATAATAATATAACATAGTTACGCATATTATATTAGTAGTGATGAGAAATTATTCCGGTAACGGAAGAGAAATTGCAGACGTTGCGATGGTTTTGAGCCGATTTTTACTGCCTATCCACGCACAACAATTATAATAATAAGTGTGCATCAAAAAAAGGCTGGGCCGTAACGAACCATTGTACGCAAATAAGAATGACAGAGTTTCGTCTGCCGCATTTGTAGTCATCTCGTATTATAATCATATTCGAACGGATTTTATACTATTAATAGTCCAAACACGCACTCCCATGAGACGACGGAATAATTTCGTTTATATAGGTATTCATACAACGATAATATAACATAATAATATAAGACTCAGTATTGGTCACATTTAAAGTTGAAAAATTCAGAACGCATATCTATACAAATCATTATTAAAATCTCCAGCTTTTAATTCTTGTAATTAGGTATTAAAACTATGGTTGAACAGTGCAATGTCGTTAACGACTCGATGAGTTCAAAAAACATAACAGTAGAAATTATTACGGTCCCTTGTTATTAATTAATAAATGACCTATATTTTTAATGGTTTTTGTAAAATAATATAATTGTTGACTAACACGATATCAATGTCCGTCTAATGTAGGAAACTGCATAGTAATTAACATTATAATATTAGTGTTTCACGATTGTCGTTGGTCAGGTTAATTAAAAAATATCTATAATGTATTATTCTGACCACAAATCGAATTCGTAAAACATCTATAATATAAGAAATCAATAATAATATTACTAAACACCCATTACGTGTGTATATGTGCCACGTGTGTTTTATGACTATGATAAAAATAAAAATACGTTTTTACACACCGTAATTAAATAAGAATTTTTTTTTTTGACACATAACGTTACACTATATCGTAAAAGCGGTGTAATATATATGGATAAATTATGCTATTGACCTAAAACCGAGTTTATTTTAGACACATATAAGTATCTAATTCAGTTGTACTTTTTAACAATCGAATTGGTAATTAGTTTATAGAGTCGTAACTGTCGTAAAAACATCATCGTACAAAATCTGTGAATAAAACTACACGATTTAAGTTTTAACACTATGTCAACAAATCGTAATATTGCGTCCCGTGAAAATAATGATAATAATATAGTTTTATGTAATATTTATTTGACGATTTAACACGTATATATACCTAATATCCAGCACGATAAATTAACGTTATGGTTATAGGTACGTTATATAGCGCGCATATCAAATAATTAGACATAGAAAATATTATATTACATAACACTTCTAAAATCCTGGTCGGGTAGGATTGGCCTTGTCAGCTGTTGTAGTGATTTCTACAAGCATCTGTCACAGATCCGCGTCAAAAATGGCACAGAGCCCGCCGTTTGTTGTTTGCACTTTTATCACGAACATCAACCGCAGAAGCCTATTACAGTTAGTATCGGGTATAATATAAGACGTAAGAATATATTATAATACGTATTAACAGTGATCTCATTGGTGCAGTCATTTTGGTTCTATTAACCGGTTGATTTATTACAACAATCTTTTTTTATTATTATTCATACTTTATGTACCTACCTATATATTTTTATTTTTTTTTTGATTATTCACATGCGATTTTTAAAATTAATACTTTTATAGTCTAAAAATTCATATGTTCATAAGTAATCACTAGTTTTATACTTTTAAGTTTTAAGTTAGTTTTACACTTAATGTTATTAAGAACAATATTTTCATCATTTTTGTAACTTTTATGCATCTTTGGGAATTGGGGTTTTGTCGTTTTTGATGCTTGTTGTATTTTGCATTTTGTAAAATGGTACCTATTGCCAAGGCCGTAACTGGCAAAACATTTCGGGAGGGGAGGGGGGGGGGGGTCCAACATTTTTTTAAAATAGATACTAAACACTTCATTTTTACGTTGAAAATATAAAATTGTATTATTATCATTATTAAAAACATAGGTCATTATTATAATATTCAATTTACATAAACATAATAGTTGATTGTTTATATACATATATAGACTATTTAACTATTATTCACATTACAAAAGCACAAATCAAAAAATTCTATTTTTTTGACGTCCAACTAGTCTTGGCATTTTTATCTGATCCTCTCCGTCTATCAACTTTAACATATATATTTGTTGCCTTTTCAAATATTTCTTTAAATGTTTGGTTTATATTGATTCGCATGTCTTCAACTTCATTCAAAACAGTTTCGACAAATGTCACTGCTTCACTTAAATCACATGTTACTGATTGTAATGATTTACATAAAGGTAATGTTAATGAAAATAGTGTGTTAGCTGTCACTAAACTAATAACAAATTCACTAGTTGTTATGCTACGATATAGATTTAGTGCTTTTGATGATGTTTCAATATCATGAAATAATTGGAGTTCATCTAAAGTGTCGACAATAGGTTTATATATATCTAAAAATCGAATCATTCCATCGTGGTTTTCGACCCATCGAGTTTCACACATAGATGTTAATTTAGTCCATTTTTTTTCGGGAATAAATTCTTTAATTTTATTGTAACTAGTACCATTGATTATAAATGCTAGTACCTAATCGTATCTATTGATCCTAATCTTTATTACGGCGTTGAAATAAAATAAAATGATAAATTTAATCTTATTTTAAATTACTGTTTTAACAAAAATATACAATTATTATTTAATACAATTTCTAGTTTATAAACTATATTCACCGCTATGAACCGCAAGTCAACGTAGCGACGCGTCACTTTTGCTATATTATCTGAAACAAAATTAATAACAATTATACTAAAGTAGGTATTCTATTTTATTATTATTTCGGAAACTCGAACCTACAGAACTAATATTATATAGGTACTCGCGAGGACAATGTTCCAAACGTGTTTTATTTAATAATATTGTTTCGATGATAACAATAATAATACGTCATAATATTTTGTTCGGAACAATGTATCAAACAATATTCGGGACGCGATTTGTTTGCTCGGACCTTCAATTCAGACCGTTTGCGGAGGGTCCAAGCCCCGTCGTACGCATTGGCCCAACGTAAACATACGGCCGCCGACAGTCGAGTCGTGTTGTCATTCGGGCAAACACTAAAACACATAATAATTAATAATAATAATAATAATAATAATAATAACAATAATAATAATAATATAATATGACGTCAGGGCAAAGGTGAAAGTCAACAGTGTGTGTGCGGCAAACCGTTCATTAGTCATTAGTCATTACCTACTCGCCGCCGCGAACAAATTACCCGTGTCCGTGTGCGTTAGTACGGAATGCGTTCGTATAATAATAATTTATGCGATACACCCGTATAATATGCACGAAAATGCAAGCATAATGTTATTATTTATCATTATTATTATTATTATTAGCATATTTACCTACGACACACGTCATGTCGGCATGTCGCAGACGCCGTTAATTCACTAGGAGAAAATTGGACGGTCGCGCGGCAGTACCTACCTTATAAATTATAATTATTCTACATTACTACCAAATATTAATAATGATTATTGTTAAGAGTTATCAGTTACGAGACTCGTGACTTACAACGAACGCATCGCGTAGTCACTAGTCAGGGTTTTTTCAATTTCAACGCATTAAAAAATCACTGAACAGACGCAGATGATCTTCTTACCTTGATGTTTTATAAAATGTAAAATAAATGCACTCTAAGATTATTAAAGTTAACAACACAAATTTGGTTCTGCAGGACGTAGATTCGCTATGTTGTATTTGAGTAATAATACAATTAATATATAATATTATGCAGATGTGCAGACGTTCTAAAGATATGTCTTATAATAATATATTAATATATAAGATACAAACAAGATACCTATACTGTAATATGTTGGGATTCCACGATGGTATCTATACAGAATAAGAGTACAATTATGTTTTAAATAATATAAATAAGATCCATGAATAAGACTATGTTCCCGAAAAAAACAAAATCAAATTAACTCAAACCCTTCATCAATAATCGATAAATTATGTTAAAAAAAATCACCCAGTATATATAATATTATGTGGCTATCATGAATTTCAAATTTTAAATTATAATCCTTGATGGGATATTCTTTCCATTCAATGAGAAAATACAAAAAATGTTTAAACACAATATCTACCTGGATGGTGTACTATGTTAAACATATATTTTAATACATTTACAAAACAATGAAAACAAACGTTTAAAATATATGTTGTAAACGTGTTTAAATGAATGTGCCCTGAATTCATGGACGCAAAAGAATCTCTCTTAATACTTTTCTTCACACCACACGGTTCTTGTCGGACGCATTGCCACGCATAAGTTAACATATTATATTATCTATTAATAGTGTAATATTATAACAATAATCATTATCACGACTTTCTGACTGTTATTAGTTATTACTTATTACTTATTTGTCATTGCATTATTATTATCTATATATATATAAAGGAAATTGTACCCCTGAGAAATTATCGAAGATTTTCAGGATAGATTAATATTATAATTTCACCGTGCTTTAAAGAAGAATTTTGGAAATTCAACACCTAAAAGAGAAATTAAGGGGTACTAAGAATACAACAGTGACGCCATCTATCAAGCAATATCTAATCTTTTGTTCATAAATGGTTGCTATTTGTTTTAATTATCATTATTATTATTATTATTATTATTACCTATCTATACATACGGATTTTTTGATTATTTTGTCATCACTATTTTTTTCCGATAATTCTGCGTTGATTATGCAGAGGGTTAATATTTATTGATTAGAGGTTGTCATTGCAACATAATATCTTCATAGTTTATAATTATTACGTGCCGATATCGATGTTTTTGTTATTTATTTAATGCATCTAAAAGCCAAATACCACTCACTGACTGATCGCTATATCTCAAAAACTACACAATGTACGAACTTAAAATTTAAAATAATGGTTTCTCTAATAATTTAACCGTGCAATAAGAAAGGATATGCCGAAATTCGGATTTTAAAGAAATGCTCAAACAGGGATCTTGAGGTTCACGATGGAAATTGGATATTTTTTTTTAATTTATTTTATAAATAGTTGCCCTTGGTTACAGCCTACAGTAGCAATTAGTATTTATTTATTATTGGTTGCCATTGGTTATTCGGGCAGATCAGTGACAAGTTTTCATCAAATTTAATTATTGAACTTTGTCCGCGATCTGACGTAGTCGGATTGCCTACCAGGGTGGCTAGGTTGCACTTACTGCTGCGGGTTACACCCAATAGGAGTTGAACAATCATCATTTTTTAAGAGTTGCCAATTTTTACGGGAAACGAAGTGCACGGGTTCAGTTAGTTATACATACTATGTTGGATACGTGTAAAAAAAAATTATATACAATAATAAATCATCATTATATTTCTTGTACGATAATTTGGAATAAAATTTTTCTTACAAGTACAAAAAAACAAAAAGATTAGTGGACGATCGAGAACAATGGTTGCAACGACAAAGTGAAACCTCAATTTGAAAAAAATATTGATGTAATCAGGAAACTTGAATTAATTTCTGCAACAAAATATAAGTTATATAAGTAGGTACCTATACTATATAATATTAATTTATAGGTGATATATTTGTACGATCGTATACCTATATTTAATAATATACATTACTAAATTAGTAATATCTATAAATCCAGATAGAAAATTACAACAATCAGTGATATTTTTTCAAAAAAAAAAAAGAATTATTATTATAGTACCTAGGTATTGAAAATGTTATAGTATTAATAACTAAAATGACTGAAAACATTAAACGATAAATAACAATACTCCATCGATATCAGAAGGTTGGAAACTAATACTATACATTAAACACTGCCAGTATAAATGTAAAATGAAATGATAAAAAAATATTCACATCCATTATACTATTATACAAACCGCATTTCTCTTCAAATAATTTCTTTGCGTAATTAAAACCCAATTATTAAATGTACTCTAAAGTATATACGTAATATGTAACACGAAAAAAACTAACTTCTGGTGGCTTGACTATACTTGCACATAATCTGGCGACCCCGTTCGTGAGAATTCGTCAATTATTCCTGGGAAATGTTGGTCAGCTATGCATTCACCATCTGTTTCTTCTGTGCGCGTTGTAATGATTTAGCTAACACTACAACAAGTACAGGACGTCAAGATCGAAACGACACCGAAAAAAAAAACAATATCGATACTATAATTATTACAATATGTGCATGTTTGTCAATCATCCATATTAGGTACCTGTAATCCGGTAAGTATTTATTTTATTATATAATTTAAACTCATTTCTTTTGAATAACAATAACGTGTGTCGTCCAATTTTTAAAAATACGGTAGAGTATGGGTGACAAAATATATTCACTGGTCGACATTGCAGGTACGCAATCATCGGTAATCGGAAAAAAAAGTCCCGGAAAAAAAAGTCCCGGAAAAAAAGTCCCGGTAAAAAAGTCCCGGTAAAAAAAGTCCCACACTAGGAAAAAAAAGTCCCGAAAAAAAAGTAAGTTGTGCTTTGTATTTTAGTGTGTAAGTGTAATGAATAAAATGCTTGTACATATTATATATGTCATCTACCATAATAAGTAATAAATAATAGAAAAAAAAGTTTACTGGAAAATTTACCAAAATACTTATTCTTATACTGCAGTTGTACAGTTGTACTTTGTACTTATTGTAGTGTGTAATGTCTATAGGTACATAAATTTGTTATCTACCATAATAACTATCATAAGCCATATATTTTGATCCTATATTAATTTGTACACTAGAAAATTCCCCATTTCCGAACATCAGACACAGTCATGATATAGGTAGGTAATAATGAGACTGTTGTCAGTCTTTTGGATGACATCGTATAATATATTAATATCGTATCGTATCGTATCGTTTATACGTTTGTTTTTAAATTTTATATATTTCGCAGTTTATAATAAGTTTAAAATTTAAAAATGGAGTTGGAGTTAATTAATTCTAACAAAAAATACCCTCAAGTTGCGCATAAGGGATTTTTGTACAATTTCCACAAAGAATGCTCTAATTTTCTTCGTTGGAGGTGTTCAAAAAACAGCTCTATGAAGTGTCCATGTTTTTTAAAAACTGATTTAAACATAACTAAGCCAACTTTGATTTCCGTAAATAATGATCATGTGCACGAATCAAATGAAAATCTTATTTCTGCGACTAAAATAAAAAATTTAATGGTGGAAAAAGCTAAACTAACTAACGATTCACCTGCTCAAATTTTCGCAATCATCACATAGTTGTTAACTATACCTTTAAAAAATGTCTCAGCGGTGTACCTATAGAAAGTGGAGACATTCTCCCGAAAAGTTTTTTTTTGTACAATTGATATTTAATTTTGGTTTGCTTTTTGATTTTGAATAGTTATTTAAAGCGAAGTGTTTAACAGTTCCCACCAGAAAATGTTTTACAGTAACAACATTAACTGATCACCACTGTACGATAGGTTGACGCGTGTACGCGACTGATGGTTCGTGTGAACAATATTACCTATGTACTAGAGTCTAGACTGGCTAGACTCATGTCACACGCCGCACACGAATATATTATATCAAAACACTGCCACGTAACAATCTGTGTACACAATCTATATAATATATAGATTACATGATATTAAACTTTAGTCGCCCGGCACGCTCTCCGACCGTGTTATTGTTTGTGTTATTGTTTTTATATTTATTTTTTTCACTCGGCGATACATTCTGTAGCGCGCAGTTCGTGTTCGTACATCTCGACTATAATTATTATTATCATTGTTGTAGGTATACGCCGTACGGTATAAATACGAATATAATTTAGAAGTAATAACGAGAATAATAATATAACCACACAACACGCCCGTTAAACGGTGCACGTAACGTTTCGTAACATCAGACGAATTATTATCAGCGCGTGCGAACGAGGTGGTTTCAAATGGCTTCCTCCGGCATTACTATTATTATTGTTCGCTTTTTATTCTCCATAACAATATTTTCCGGCGTTTACTGCGACGACACGGTTTCGCGTGTATAATATCCTTACAACTGCTGCAGCAATCTGCGACGATTGCGTATGCAGCACTAAATACTATACGCAGGCCTACCTGCGGCCGTCGTATATATACCGTGTGAGCTAGTCGGTTCGTCGTCGTGGGAATTACAATTTAACCGTCTATAATATATACAGTAAATACTTAATATAATATGTACATATTGTTATAATATGGTAAACGCGACGCCAGGACAACGGCGAAACGTTACGGGTTTTCACTTTTCTTTTACGACGCGCGACGGCCACGTGTTTAAAGCGGCACCACATTCCCGATCATTCATGTATACATATTATGCATGTTATACGAATATAGGATAGTAATATACTTATTACATTATAAGTAAACCGGAGGCGATGACATCCACACCTAACCAAGCTTGCATCCCCCCCCCATCCCCCACCATTACTTTTCCTCAATAATGCAGTTATTCAAACTCTGTTTTTTGGATTTTTTAAATATTCTTTAAGACCATATTTCAAAATTCTCGATATTTTTTTGTACTATTTAAAGAGTGGATATACAAATTTCTGTTTTCAAACAGAATTTCCTCCCTCCCCTTTTTGACTATAAAGTATTTTTCTGAAAATATTGACGCATCAGAGTCAAATTTCATACGAGTACTTTTTAAGTTACTAACAAGTTCATGATAATGATTATAATAGGTTTGGAAGATATAGGGGCTACATGGTTATTTAAAAATTTGATGATTAATATTAATCTATTAACATTAATAATTTGTAAAAATGGTTCAAGTGTAATAAATAGGTACTAAATCCAATATTAGATGTACTATAATATTATATTTTTATGAAACCATTTTTAAAGATTATAATCTTTGGTATAAACATTTTAATAACTATAAGAAACCAATCGTTTGAATTTTGAATTAAGTATAGGCACGTACATCAATATTTTCAAAAATATTATCTTCAACAATTTAAAAATAAGATGTACTAAAAATTCCAAAAATCAGGTTTTGAATAACCGTATTGTAATAGGAATTAATAGGGCTGAACCACTGAGTATTCTTGATTATTCACCCTGTATACGCACAAACATAACGCCTAGACGTCGTGGAATTCTGTCGGGTACATAATCCTCCCAATTTCAAAAATATTAAATCTTAGCTATAAATTTGTAATACTTCCGTCGTATGTTTCAAAGTTCAACAAATTTATCAGCGATTGTACATAAATACAAGCTTGGAGAGAAGATGCTATATGAGGTGGATCGCTTTATCGGGTATGAAAAATGTCTAGGCGGAGGACTTGTCTAAATCTGACAGTTTCAATAAAAACTGATCGAACATCGTGACGAAATTATAATTTTATCAAAACTCTGAATCAACAATTTAATTAAGAATTATAATATAACTACTTTTTGCAGCTCAATACCGAGAAAGGTGTTCTTAAATTCCAATCAAACCACTGAACAAGCTGCTACACCGACTGACAAATTTAAGAAAATACGTTTCTAAATAAAACAAAATTAATTAATTAGTGCCAATTACTATAACATAACCAGTATTAACTGTATAATTTTTTTTTTTTAGTGACTTGCTTAATCATTTTAACACAGAACTCACTGTTCACATAATATATACCTATTAGTGTAAGCCTTAAAACTAAACTTTCGTTTAATGACACTATGATTTTATTAAAAATGAAATTAGCCTCGTAGTTATTAGTACGCGTTGGTAAAATTTAAATTGTTTAAATCAAATTAGTTAGTTCCATTACTTTATGCACGGTTATCTACTCGTACACAGTATTTTAATTACATAATATATTTGTTCATGTTCCTAGATAATACTTAATACTTATTATTACACTTATTATTACTTACAACAGAATAACTATGGTTAAAGCGAAATTAAACTAATGAAATAGATAGACATAGCCACATAGGTGTCGTGACGATTTTTCTCTATTAAAAGTATAATAGAAAAACCAAATAATATTTTTGTGATTCTAGCCAAGAAATTATAATTTATAAGCCAGTGTAGACACCAAAGGTTGATCAAAGAATACATTTATTTATTTAATCCGCCACATTACTGTTTTAATTGTCTATTTCCTGTATCCTGATCATATAATTGCGATTCAAGTTAACATTTTGTATAGGTACCTGTATTAATTATTATACATTAGGTATTATATTAAAGCTTAACTCGATTACCTGAATGTTCGTTTGAAAAAATATATTTATTATTTTAAAACACACATGTGTACATTTGAAGGCTAATTAGCTGGCTAAATATAATATAAGTATATAACTATTATGTATTTGGCATTTTCCCCTTCAATCTTAGTCCCTAGAACAATGTGATTAAAATTTTTAGACTATCATTATTATTTTTTTTTATGTATTATAGCAAGTACCATGTATAACTATCACGATAATAATATAATAATGATATGATATAATATAATAATATTATATACTATGATAGTGATGTCAACATTTCTTGATTCTGTCATTATCTAACTGTACACGAAACTGATTTAATATATTATGTCTTAGTATTAGATTAAAATATACTGTTTAATAATAATTATTCAAATTTAAAATTACATGACTGAATTAAAAAGTATTGTTGACAAACAAACCAAGATTGAATATTGTTCGTGAGTCCGCACATGACAATCAAGTTATTTTATTATTATTATTATTATTATTACTATTATAATTTTTATTATTAGGTGCTAATTTCAGATTACATGATAACCAATTTATTAATAATATGACGTGTTATGCAGTGAAAAGCAAATAGTACATGTTATGGTCTAGATCTTTGGTAGTTTTGAAGCTGACAAAAGATCTAAATCAAAATTAGTTTACAACCTACTCAATAAAGTTGTATGAACTGTTATATTCGGACAATATTAATTTGTCATAGTAACGTGGCGTAGTCTATCAATCATACATCCATACACTAACAAAAGTAATTCATTTAAATTAATCATATTTGCTAAGGTTTTTGTCAAGATTATTTTATAATAATACTAACAGACCAGAGCGTTTGTAAACATCGTTTACAAAAAATATATTATGCTTTCGATTAAAAAAAAAAAAAAAGTAGGTTTGTCATTTTTATATTTAATAAATAAATGATTAATATTATTATAAGTGCAAAATAAATATTTATTATTATGTATCTATGGGCTATGAATATTTTTGAACTAACAGGAACTAGCTATTTTCAGCTTTAAAAATATATTTCAGAAACGCTATTGGTTTATGACTCGTGCTTATGGCAACGGGCTAATAGAAGCGAAAACGCCGAATATAATAATACTTATGAGTTGAAAGTGCAAATAACCAAAGTTGAAAATTGGCCTCTAGTGGCAAAAACATAAAAGAATAATGTTCTGATGGGTTATATTCAATCGGTCTAGCTTCAGAGTGAATAAAATAATAGTCAAGTTACACGAATCAATTACCTGGAACGAAGATTAAAATACAATTTCTAATCTGTTCTCTCGTTGTTTCGTGTATACCTATACTATACACTTCACTTGAACTTTTGACCTACCGCGTGGCCATGTCACTGGGATTTCTCAAACAATCCTGCACTTTCGATTACTGCTGCAGTTGTGTACCATGTTACCTAGGTATATCTACCTACTATAATATAAAAACAGATGACTGCGTATACAGAGTCTGTGACTGTGACTGTGTGTTGGTAATGGGTACATAATCGAAGAAGTCGACGACGATCTCGGTAATATACATTTCCTGTGTGCAGCAACAAGATTAATGTTAAAAGCAATTACGAGTTCAACTTCATTGTTATTGTATTATTTAACAGCTATAGCCGTGTTAATCCCGACCGGGATAATTTATGTATATATTATTATATAAGCCTTGCCATGTATTATTATAATATACATAATATATGTATGTGTATATACTGTGTACATATTATATATAAGTCATAAGTGTGTACTGCGTATACATACGTGCGCGAGTGCATCTCACAAAACCGTTGTACCTACTGCATATAGGTATACGGTATTACTATATATAATATTATGTAAGTACAATAAAAGCGCAAACAATACACGAGCGCGAATGCAAAATAAATTCAACCAACGCGCGCCGTGTTTCCCCCCGAATTTTCTCGATCGGGCCTGCCCTATATTGTTAAATAACTACATTTCTTACTCGATCAAATACTATCACATTCACATAGTATATTATTCGAAGCTATGCGTTTACTGTTTGGGATGTCCTGCAATGTCCGTCTACCTATTACCAACCCGTTCGTCTATCTGCTACCGTCAATATAGGTACCATCAAATATATAACACATGCGACAACAATATTTAATATTGATATCGTTACATACATACTAAGAACGTGTACCTACACTGTAAAATAATATAAATTTAATGACTTTACTTAGTTTCACCTACATTATATTCATTGTATATTCAATTAACTTTACCTACGTATGAAAACTAACTGTTTAAAACAAAGTTTAAATAAAAAAAAAACAACTTAACTTCGGCTCGACCAAACTGAATTTTTTAATTTTCTTTTTTCGAGAAAATGTAGTGAGTACTCAGTTCCTATGATTTCCTGACCAGCGTTTGGTGATTCCTGGTGTACCTGCAAAAGTCAATTTTTTTTGGATAACACTGAGCATATAACGTACATAAATTAATGCCCGTTTACCTATTTACCTTGTTCGTTTGGTCGACTACGCGTATAATAGACGTGTAAGTTGTATGCTCACTCACGTTTCGAATACTCTGACCTATTAATTTTATCGATCTAATCAGATTGGCAATAGTTTTTTTCCATGCAGTCCATCATACTATAGGTAAATTATACTTAATTTCCCTTTGGTCAAACCACAATTTCCGATTTACTAGTACGTACCTACTTCGTATAGTAACGGTCCGTATTTCACGAGCGTAAACTTACGTATACTGTATAGTAATATAAGCCACGTAAAATATTAGCCTCTTTGAAATCAAACACAACCCATAAATCTTTTCACGGATATATCTCAAACAACTAGCTTCGATAATATTGTATATTAATGTGAAAGTATCTATATGTAACTATATTGCTCATCGTGGCCGGAACCACAAGAATTTACGCAATAGTGTCCACATAGAATATGTATGATGAGTGACGACCAATTTGTTAAATTAACTATGACTCATACATCTCAAATTCAAAAACGGTAATATTGTATTTATTTTCTTCCAAAAAAATCAATAATTTAAAACAATTATTGTAAGTATACGTATATACAGCCAGTATATAGATACGTAAGTAGAGCAAGTGGCATAACTGGGTAAAAATCTAGGCAGTAAAATAATTTATTCACCAAAATTAAAATGTTAACCAAATTGTTTGTTTTTATATAACTCAAAAACTCATTTTATGGTTTGGATACAAATCGAATGTACCAGTATTATCGTTAAATAGTAATTAATAATAAACACTAAATAAGGATCTTGAGAGTTCATAAAAACCGGTGATATAACGTCTTGTTTTAAAAAAGTAATGTCATGATAATCCTGTAATCACAATTCATGAAATAAGATTATTGGGTTATTTTTGCTATCCAGATAATGCGTTAACGCTGTCAAAATCTCAATATAATTTGTGACTGGTAGCTCTTTTCACCACACGAACACTGTTCATTTACGTAAAATAATAAATGATTTCAACATAATATCATATGAATACAATAAAATTAACTATTCATGGCCTTATTGGTTATTTCGGTTCCGGTTTGAGTTTTTGGAATCTCATTTGTTCGGTTCTGATTTCCGTCAGGTATTTCACACACAGCGTCACTATAAATACGCATACTCAAATATTGATCGCGATATGCAACTGCAGCGTTCGGGTGGCAAACAAACAGCCGACGACGAGGATATAATTCGCTAATTTCAAAGCGGCACCGTCACCACCTCGTATAATATAATATAGTGATGCATATGAGCATGGGATTGCGCTTCTGTTTACATTGCGCACGTATACGAACGTAGGTGGGTGGTACACACCGAATAAGAGAAACGTAGGTAACTAAACATTGTTTTAATTACGATATGAAATGATTCGTCCTTTACTACAGTGTATGGCGTATGCGCATTTTGAGCTATAAGCACACACGCGCTCGCTCGCATATGCTATTATTGCAACATTTGCCGCGCACCAACCTCTACAGAACGTAATATTATTGTATACACGGAATAATAATAATAATAACGTCAAAGCTATGTGTGCAGTCGGCATCACGAGAGGACCATTCCGCGTTATCGTCCGTATATATATTATATATATATATAATATATATATATATATATGTAATCCCCACGCTCGCACGAAGCGCCGAGAAAGAAGCAGCTATATAATAATAATAATCATTATTGGGCCTAATCTCCCGTCTCCATGCTTCTGGATGACTCGGACAGATTATTATTGCCAATGTGGCCGAAATGACCGGGGCCGGTTGTTAGCGACCGAGCGCGTCATTAATATTGAGTTTCGGGCGTCCCGTGACGTCCAAATGAAATTTCAATTATTAATTATTATTATTTTAGTTGTTGTTGTTGTTGTTGTTGTTGCAGTTGTATTATACTGCAGATTAAATCGGGTCAATGCGTTTCGCCGGAACCGTACTTATTTTGGCGGCAACGGCCGAGTACGTGACTATGACCAAAACGATGTTACGTATTTATATGTGTATGCGTGTTGTATAATCCGTGCAATGTGTATGTTATAATTTATAAGTATATGAACAGTGGGCGTGAGGAAATCATACCTGCAATAGGACTGTGACCAATGTAATTAATAATTATAATATAAGCAACCGAATTATTGGCAGAATATTAACGTTCTCATATTATTTATTTATATATTTAATAATATAATGGCCTACGAGAATCAAGACCCAATAACAACATTTTTTAGACTTAAGAGTATAAATAACAATAAAATCAATATTAATGCTAAAAAACCAGGAAAAATCGCTCTACTGTACAGATGTAGGCTGTAGGGGTCGCTGTAACGGATGGGTTAAATTTGAATTGAATGGTATAAAATCATTGTATATACGAAAAACGATTCTGAGAGAAGACCAGGTCTGCCAGTCTAACTAACCTAACTTAGTACATTTTATGAAATAATCTTGATTAAAAAAATTTATTTTACTATTAGACATTAGTATTACAGTAGGTTAAATTTAGAGTTTTGTCAAAATCATATTTTCAAAAACTGGTTTTGCGTAAAAATCTCAGTTATATATTCCTTAACTTTAGATTCTGAGTGGAGCGATGAATGTATTATTTTACAATGATGTGTGTTTTTTTTTTTTAATTTTTTTTTTTGTGTCTGTTATCACGTTTTAGGACAGTAAAATGCTTCGATTTTCTTCAATAGTACCTTTTCTGATAGGAAAGTGAATCTAGTAGGTACTTAGGGTCAAAAGTTAAAATTCCCCAGTAGTTTTCATGAGCGCCTGGAAAAACAAATGAAAAATTAAGGGAAAAACGGGAATTTTTACGGAAAACCAATTTTGACAAAATCGATTTTGGTTTTTGGTATAACTCTAAAAGAAATGACCGTAGAGACATGAAATTTTGACCGAATGTTTATATAAGCATTTTCTACACACCATAGCATTTGACTTATTTTGAGCTGTTAACGGACATTTTCAGTTTCCAATTTTTTTAGTTTTTTTTTCTATAAATGCCAATAAAATTTTATTTGTTGGGTAAAAAATCTTGAAAATTTAATAGTAGGCTTCTAATATATAGTTTCAAAGGCAGATGAAAAATATTAAAAATCCGTAGTCACAATTTTTATTTATAGGTGATCAAAGTTCAAATTTTGACAAAATACGTAAAAATGACGAAAATGTGCAATTTATTTTGAGTTAGAAATTCATAAAAATTTTTCATTTTAAATCTAAGGTTTGAAAATGTAATACAAGATTCCCCATAAGTTTGCCTAATTTTATCAAGAAAAAAATGTTTATAAGCAAGTCAAAATAAATTTTTATGAGCATATTAAGTTCAAATTTTTACAAGATTTGATATTCAATCGATTTCTCATGTAGCGATTTGCTTATTTTGTTGCAATTTAAAAACTAATAACTGTAGACGTATGAAAATTTCACTGAATGTTTATAAAAGCATTTTCTATACACCATCTAATTTTTAATTTCTCTAGTTTTTTTTTATATAAATACCAACACATTTTTATTTGTTGGGCCAATAATAATGAAAATGTAATACAAGGCTCCTGATAATATATTGTTGCAATAGCAATTGAAAAATATTAAAAATACATAGGCACACATTTTTTTTATAAGCATTTAAAGTTCGAATTTTGACAAAATTCATCAAAATCTCGAAAATTATCAATCATTGTAATTTAACAACTATAAAATGGTCAGTTTTTTTAACTAAGGATTGAAAATTTAAAACAAAGATTCTAATAAATAGTAAATACTGTAATCAAAAAATCTAAAAAATATTTAAACACAGTTATTTTTTACAGACATTTTAAGTTTAAATTTGGACGAAATTACATATTAAAATCAATATTAATGGGTAAAAGTATATATATTATAATATTTTTCCAGCATCACTGATAATTTTAGGTTAATAATTAAATAATATGAATAATATTAATTCAACTTAGCAGCTACCGTAAAATAACAATATCAATATAATTTAAAATATCCTACACTGACATACTACGCTCAGAATCGTTTTTCGTATACAATGATATTATATCATTGAATTCAAATTTAATACCATCCATTATACAGTGATCTACTTGTAACCTACTGTACTGCAGAGCGACATCCACTTGACCCCCTTTTTTGTTTATTTTTCTGACGCTTTTGAAAACTACTGGGAATTTTTTACGTTAGTACCAACTAGATTCATTTTCCTACTAGAAAAAGTAATGACAGACACAAAGAAAACCCTATCATTGTAAATCAATAAATTCATCGCTTCGCTCAAAATCGACAAAATCTAAATATATCCTTACTGACAGATTGTCAGACATTCTCCACTCTGCAGAATCGTTTTTCGAAAAAAACTAATATTACCAATGAACTGAAACAAAAATGTAATATTTTGTGTTACACCTAAGACATATTACAGTGACCTATTTTCAATAATGAGTTACAGTCGAAACCTACTTTGCAGCTCAGCGACTTCCCATGGTTTTTTTCAAAATTATTATTTATTAATATTTTGGTTGCTGTATCAATATTATATTGATTACTGACTTATATTTTTAAAACTTCTTCAGAAAGTACAGAAAATTGTACTAAACAAGAAACAGTACCTATTGTAACCTATAACTTTTGTAACTCTTTAAGTGCGTTTTCTTAATTTCTTAATATTTAATATGTAGTAAGTACGTATAATATATAAAAATAACATATTAGTTACAAAATAGGTAGCAATTTGTAATATTGTCACATTGGACCATACAATGATCCCCTGACTATATGATATTTTAATACATGCGACATGCCCGATTTCAATTTGTAATATATAAGCAATAGGTTATATAATGCATTAGTATATTATGGTAGACTTATCGTCTCGTTTGTGTGGGCACGTTGTCGTCGCCGTCGTCTTCACGACAATAATGTAATCAAGCGCCGTGGCACGTGCGTCGTCTGACACTCGCGCACATCGAAGACGTTGAAAAAAATTCCCGTCCGATAATATTTTATTCGATTCTCCGTTCGTTCTGAATATTCGGTTTCGCGTATGGATTCGAACGAACAAACCCAACGAACGCGTAATTATTGTTTCTTATTGACGAGACATCAGCAGCAGCAAAGTATATATAATATAGCATATATAGAGAAGCGCGACGAAATGTTATTATAAATTTCGACTGTGGATGCAGTAAATCAATTTGCGTCTGCAACAGGTGAGCAAAAATAGAAAAATTCAGTAGAACAGCGTAAAGATAAAAAAAAAACTACCGTTGAAATAATATAATAATGAACTTTTTCCCTAAAACAATTTATAATAATTTATACGTTTATTATTTACCACGTTCGCATTCGAACGCGATGCGCGCGTGAACACGTGTATAATACGAACATATTATTACTATACCATATAACGCATACGCACGTACACTATTTTAATAATAATTGTGCGTATTGTCTGCGGGAATGATATGTCAGTAAAATAATTATTCTGAAGAGCGCGTAAACGTTTGCCTACTCGACGCGATTCAAACTTAAACCTGCCCCGCCAACGCCTTCGAGCAGATATAATACAATAAATACTTCCGAAATTTCTCCGCAACTTCGACGTGCGTGCAAAAGTAAAGATGGCCAACGTAAAATATATAATATTGTGTAAAAAATATTATAATGTGTAGATGTATTTTAATATCGTTGAAAACTCAATATTATATTATATAGGCATATATAGGTACCTATAGTGTAATCTAATAATACTTTAATACGTAGTATAATACACAAATCGATTATTATACGTCTGAATATAATATTATATAGTTGATAATATTACCTATATTGTATCACTCACATATTATATGAGTGCACTTAAAAAGTACCTAGAATATACGATTATGTGATATATACAATAAACCTATACCTATATGAATAACCGATCTACTTTGAAATTCAAACAATCGACAAAACTTTACTACGAGTTATGCGCTCACTTTATTATTATAATGCCCTCCTATAATACGTCTAAAATATCATATAAGTATATTTATTATGATGTAAAGTATAAATGTTTAATGATTTAAATACTATGTATAACCAATATATTTTAATGAAGATAAAATTAAAAGAAAAACTAAAAATATATAGTAATTCTAATTATTTGAGAATACCAAACATATTGTTTTTAAAGTATTTATCTAAAACCGTATCTTTTGATATCGTAGTATCTACTACAGTACTACTTACCAACTGTAGATTAATTGCTGGGAAAACGTTTTGATAATTTCTTCATGATCCCGAAAACAAATGACTTTTTAAATCTGATATTTATACCAAACACGTAATTTAATATTTTGCATTACAGCGATACAACTCTTAATAATAATTTTTTTTTTTGAAATTTTGTGCAATTTACTTTACATGCAATTTAAGTTTTCAAGGTTTACACACTAAATTAATATGTTTTATTTCTCATTTTGCTAATATATTAGCATAAACAATTTGAGTCTTAATTAGAGTGGGTTATAATATTATATTTTATTAATAAACATTTAATAATGTCTTGTAAAGATTAAGTGCTTAATTTTGTTTGATTTTCCTGCTTAAAATATATAAAAATATAGATAAGTATACAGAGAACAAAACAAATGTATGTTTACCAATAACATGCATCTTTAGAAAAGTTCGGAACAATCAATGCATATATGCATTTATTAGGACATATTTAATATAATATAGTGTATTCATATATTACAAAACATATTTTCTACTAACTTAGAATAATAATACTGTACTATTGTGAAAGTATTGTAAATTGTACCTGTATGTAGAAGTAATATCTTAAATATGTAAGCCACTAACTTTAGTTGTTGAGGCTTTAAAGTAATAAAAAAAAAAAATTTTCTACTACAACTACATTGCAAATAACAATTGTATAAACTGTTATAATCAAGCACTATTTGAGTTCATTTTTAAAAAATATACGAATATATACGAATGTCAAATACTTTCTCATTTTCTTTAGAAAATTAAAACGAAGCACACCATCGACACCAGAATAATTAAGCTTCTGGGATTCAACGTTAGTGTTATATTCATTGCGGTTAGCGCTGAAATCAAATACCATACGTCCATACCTATAATTATTTAAAATCAAACCTCGGATAACCGTAAACGCAAATACCTATCCCAGTTATTTTATAATATCTACATAATATTATTAACTACTTTGACATTGTTAAAATTAATTTATGAAAACATCAAATTATTTTAATGATATATTCATATTATCCATAATGTAAGTCGAGCACGATTTATCCACATAATTCACTATTATTAAAATTGTTTATTCAAGTCTAAATTATTGTCAAAAATTACGTGAAACTAACAACGTTAATAATCAAAATCATAAAACTCATTTCATCTAGTCTCTATAGGTATAGTTGTTAAAATCTCACAGTATTATAGGTACTATTATAGAACTACACTTTCAGATGTCTTTCTGTATATGTATCTATAATATAATATGTGTATATTATATTAAATGACATTATAATTTAACGTGTACAGTGTTTATACTCTATTTATAGTATACCCACATTGTTTTCATTTTTATTTCTTGAAACTGAAAATTCAAATTTTAAAATTTATTCAAATTTTTTTGGACAGTTTCAAAAAAGTTAATTTTTAAACCTGATGAGAAGAAAATTTGTATGGTAAAAACATTTATCTAAAACAAGTAGTTTTTAGAATTTTTTAAATAACAATATTTTTTTGGAGTAGGTGGGTACCTAAATTAATTTAAAACATAATTACTTTTTTTTAAATATTATTTTTGGGAATTTCTTGACATGATTATTATATTTCTTAAAATTTTCACAATATTTGTGATTCAATTTTGTTGTGTTTTCCTGTTACACGCTGTATATAATAGTATAGTACCAAAATATATACTTGTTTTAATATCCAGTGAATAAATTAATATTTGGTTTATTAGTTTAGGTATGTACATTTATATATTTATATATCTTATTTCTATGTTGGGATGGTGGGATGGAAAATAATGTCTTATATATATAGGTGATGAAAAAAACATAGTTAACCATTGTTTCAACTGCGCGTGTAGATAAAATATTGTATTCAATTAATGTTTTTAAACTTAGATTAAAGTCCCGAATTGGCGGAATCAATGTTAAATAAATTAACATCGTAAAAATTCTTGGAGAAATAACATTGACCACTAAATTTTATTCGTGGGTTTTCGTGTATTTTTTATAAGCCACATCATTCAAAAACAACTCGTTTGATTATTAGATGAAATAAAAATAAAATAAAAACTTATTTGCATAGTATTATAACAGTTTGATAAAATTGCTATGGAAAATAATCAAAATCTATTTACTGATTGCGTATAGGTAACCGTACCTAACGATAGT
This sequence comes from Nasonovia ribisnigri, assembly GCA_027563435.1. NCBI lineage: Eukaryota > Metazoa > Arthropoda > Insecta > Hemiptera > Aphididae > Nasonovia > Nasonovia ribisnigri. The sequence goes on along the minus strand of JANEHU010001978.1, from coordinate 46,055 downwards.
AATTACTAATTAGTAATTATTTAATGTATGTGGACTTACATCTACGGTAATATAATATTTGATCATTGAGCAAATATACCTATGCCGTAGGTACGTATAAAATAAATTTTGAGTACGACTGTAATTAAACACAAGTGAAAGCGATCGACGCGATGGAGAAACGGCTCATCGTACGTATAATACCTAAACATAAAGATTTCGAAAAGAGGGATCAAGAGACGTCGATGACGATAAGACAGGAAACGGATGGAGTCGGAGACGTCAACATAGACGGTGTTATATACGTATGCGCACAAGTGTGGTTAGTATCCATAACGTGGTATCGTATTATGCGGTTACCTATTTAATAATATATGTGTATAATACTGTTACGTGATTGCGTATCCGGATGACCGCGAGCCCATTACTGCAGGCTGCAGACGGCGAATTGCCGGCAATTATCGCCAGCCGAAACGCCCACAAACGTTGAATACTTGAATATTAATTATTATTACAATCGTTTATTGTCTTCTGTAAGCCATTTATACATCATGTACAATAATATACCTAATTCAAATTTCAAAGTATTCAAAACCCGCCGACGACAGCTGAATAATTTCTGCTACGGTGGGTAACCGAATATTATCGATCAGGAAAAAAATTTTAAAATAACCTTATTTTTATAGGCACGCACGGGATATGTAGAAATATAGGATAATATGTAACTTGCGGCAAACCCTTTTTTTACAGAGCATATGAACAAAGTCCCAAAAGTAACAAGAAAAAATAGATTATGTAGGAACAAAAGGTAATACTATACTTAATATTATAACGCCTATAATATATGTTCGTGGCTTAAAAAAAATATATGTTACAAGAATTATGGAATAATATCCTTTTCAATTAACACATTTTTATAAAACATATTTTTATTTTTCACCGTACCTATAAAAAAAAAGGCGAAAAATCAATTATTTTCTTATCGGAAGTACCATATTAGTTATAACTATTATTTTTAAGTCATGGATGTAATGAGCATTTATTTAGGACGATTTATATTTTTGGGATGCATATTTTATCAGCCGCATACCCTGTGGCCAAAGTCTGCGCACGCCTATATTATAACACGTTCTCCATAAGTATGTACAAATGTGGGGGAGGGGGGAGGAGGGGAATGATCGATATAATGTGTTCCAACTCCCTATCGTATAATAATTATTACATTAATGTATATAGGAACCTACTATTATAATATATAGTACTATGTAAATTCTGCGCGGACACCCGGTCAGAGATTATCCGCTACATTCAGTCTCGTCGACGAAGTATAGTACCTAGCAAAGCAATAAAACAATAACGAAATATACACCGACCACCGGCAGTCGTATACATACAATAATATATTAATTCAGTGCGAGTAAAACGACAACAACGACCAGACGGAAAAAAAAAACAAAATACGGTCTGTTGGAGATTGAGATAAGGTAGGTGACTCGAGTTCTGTACACCACTATATTATGTATATATGCATACGTAGGAACTGCTGCCGGAGCACGTGGGCGCGACGGACGAACGCTAGTGCCGCCGCAATGGAGAGCGGAGGCTGAAAATTAAAATGAAATTGCCCGGAAAGCGTGAACACCGAAAGGTCCCGGGTCGGTCCCGCGGCGATAAATTCGGAATTACCGTGGCGACTACCTTTTTTTTCTTCTTTTTCTTTTTCTTTTTTTTTTTATGGAGGAGAAAACAGGGGTGGATTTATGATTTGAACGCGCGTTATTCTTATAGCCGGAAGCTCGTTTCGGCAGCTATACACAGCTATATACGCGACGTATACCTCTATATAGGCCTTTGCGCCGCACGCACACGGTGAATATAAAAATACGACGTGAAAGGACGAGGTGAAGGAGAAAGAGGTAGAGGTGGCGGGGCGGAAAATCGTCGTGTCGGTAAAAGGCGTGAAGAAATAAAACGTTTATTTATAAAATATAATATATACGTATATACGCGCGCAGCAGAAGTAGAGTGTATAGAGCGTATATTTTATATATTATTATCGTCCATAAAAACGCTGCAGACAACTCGAATGAATGCCGTTTAAATGATATGTATAATATATTATGGGGAAGGGGGCGAGTATACGCGCGTTCATAACGGTCCGTGGGTATTTGTGAGAAAATCGAATTTAAAGTCAATTTACTGCACCTACAACGACCTAATCCTGTCTGTTATAATATTATAATGGCGTGTATTACGAAAAAGTGTAAAAGCAAAAATATAATTGTCTTCTGCGGAAAATCAAAAATATAACTAATACCGGACTCCAGTGGCGTACCCAGGAATTTTTAATGGGGGGGGGGGATATGACTCCTTACCCACATACCCCTAACGGCCATTGCGGGCACGAATATGTTGTGAGTGATTCACCCCCCCAAATATTTAAAAAAAAAAATGTTTCATATAGACTTTATCTACCTGTCTACGATATACCTTTATGGTTTTTGCTTACTGATCTCAAAAAAAGGTCAATCATTTTTTATTTCTTTTCTTATGAACCCCAGCCTCTCAGAATTGTTTTTTCTCTATACGTGCCTGATTTTTACACGAACGCTACAGTAACTAAGACTCGTGTACTAATAGTTATCTTATCCGTCGAATATTCCTGTATCACATCGGTAACTGGAGGAAGCTTATTTACCGGTATAATTGTAGATGATGTCTACTCTAAGACGTTCCCACGTTTCGTTTAGTACCACCAAGACCAAGTATTACATTAGTACCTATATAATACACGATATACCTTTTACTTCATTCAGTGCCGCAACTTGGTACATATTGGTGGGTGTGCGACCAACTATAAAGGGCCCATGTACAGAGGCACAACAATGTGGGGATGGGGGGGCAAAGCCCCCCCCCCCGAAAAACGATTCAGACCCCTCCAAAAAATATTCCTTATTTATTTAGATATAAGCTGCTTATAGGTTATTTTAAATTAATAGTTTTGTTAGGTGGGCTGTATAGCCCCTCCCAGAAATTTAACCCTAGTTGAGACCATCTTCATGCACCAATAGGTCATTACATATTTAAGAATATTAAATTATTATTTTCATTATTTTGTTATAACTTTGGTTAGGACTTTGTTTTATATCATAATAAATAATAATTATTATTATTCTAATGTATTCATTAGTTTCTATTTTTTGATAAAATAATAAGATAGTAAAAACCACTTTGTGAAATACCTTAGTAATAAAATATATTAAACACTACCTTCATGAAAACACATATATTAACACGTCATAATAAATAATTTATAAAATAATAAATAATAAAAAAATAACAATAAAATTGATTTCATTAAATATGGGTAATTTTTAATACTATAATGTTTACTTTAAAAAGTTCTTTTTCCTTGATTTTTGATTTGCAAAAGTATCAATTATGTGATCAATATTCAATTCATCTGTTCGTGCTTTTTCAATGTTTAAAATGCTTATATTTGTTAGCCGTTCCTGAGAAATTGAATTTCGTAAATAATTTTTAATCAACTTAACTTTCGAGAAAGAGCGTTCTGCCGATGCAATAGTTACAGGAAGAGACAAAAAAATTATGCAGGCAGTAAGTATTTCACTAAAAAGTGATGAAATATCATTTTCTATAATATATAAAGACAATTCTTTTATTGTTTTCATTTCAGTTTTTCCTAGAAAATCATTAATGATAAAACTCGCCTGGTCAAATCAGACGAAACATCAGTACTATAAAATGAAATGAAGTCATAACATGACTTAATTATATTCTCTTTACTGTACTTAATTAAATTCGATTGCGATAACTGTTAAACATACTCATAAGTTATTAATATTTTATAACTTTCTATTTTTAAATAACAAATAAATATTTTAAAAGAAAAAAAGTTCCAAATAGTTCGGCCACTGGCCCCGGGGCCCATTTTTATGATTTACAGGGGGCTCGGGGGTTCTTTGCACCCCTAGCACCCCCGGTTGTTGCGGCACTGACTTCATTACATGTATAATTCCAACGACGAAAAATTGTTCATAACGATTTTCTGCAAACTTATGACTGATGACAAAGCGTATACATTACTATCATTAGGTACGTCTATTTGGTACTATGGCGATTATTGTTGATATGAAATGTAAATATTCTGACACAAAGGGCACATCACAGTGATATGTCATTTTAATGACTATAAAGTTAGATATATACTAAACGTATGTATAAAAATTTGATGTCGTTCATTTAATGATCAATTAACAATAACAACGGCGACGGTGGCGTATATACCTTAACTCAATTATTACATTACTAACAGATAATAAATACACATAGTAATTTTACAGTGTACACTCTTTACACTAAACCAGATAACATGTAAGATACACAAGAAATTTAAAATCTTAAGAACAAAATATGGTTATATAATATAATATGTTACAGACAAAATATATAAAATAAGGCTGGCTGTTTATACTTTAAAAAAAAAACACTTTAAAATTCTTTTTATATCTCAAGATATTATTATTAATATTATTGAAATTTAAGAATTGGTACGTGATCAGACTTAATTTTTTAATATCTTCTTTTTCTTAGGGGGGGGTTGTAAATCTAGAAATTGGCGACCTTAACTAATCAAAAAAGGAAGAATTTTACCCTTCCCCGTGTTCCTATTTGTATATCATTGGCTATATTTTTATACCATTCATTATAATTTAGGGGCAGGCAGTAGTCAGTTATAGACGAAATAGATGCGTAATCGCAAGAAAATATTTAAAACGATGTGTGATAACTGATAACACTATAATAGATTATATATTATTATGGTGTAATAATTATTAAACTGTTTTCCGTGTCTCTGGTAAGAAATAGATAAGCTGAAAAAAATTCACACGTTGTAGTAACTATTATACTTACGGAATATGGATCTTTATTATAATATCAAGGTAATGTCCACGGATGCGCCTCATATTTATACATCGTAACATATTATACAGACACCGTGATGAATATAATACTCAGTACTCGAAATTCGGGTGGAAGGGTAGTGCAAGAGCATAGACGATGAAGCTTATCTACTATTTTTATATTTTGAGGGCACCCCCTCTACCTCTATTATAAGTTAATTTGATATGATCATAGTCCCCTCCCCCCAAACATAGCCCATCCACAAATCTCAAACGCTATTTGCGCATATGACCGACATACTCGTATATATTATTTTATTTAGTTGTTTGATTATTGATGGTTCAAGCCCCCCCCCCCCCAAAAAAAAAAAAAAAACTGTACATTTTCCGTTAGCCTGGCCTGATATCCATGTTCATGGCCTGATTGGCTATAATAACTCATTCGTTTAGTTAAATCTTCCTGACCATCCTAGAAAATGTCCTAGCCTAAAATATTGTCTCAGTCCGCCCGTGATACATGTATATTGTATACTAATATATTTATACCAATACCAGTATTATACTTATATAATATTATTAATTATTAAACACAATTCACATTAAACATATTATATTAAAGCGCGTGGACCTCATGGCCAGTATTGTGTTGAGAAATGGCTAAACAATCGCCGTTACTATATATTATGTTAATGTTGTACGACGAATGTATCGGGCTGAGCGAGTTTGTGCCTTAGACATATTATAAAGATATTACTATATTATGTCTAAGGTTAGTGGTTGAGGTGGGTAGATAACTATAGTAACTGCTATGCTTGTATAGTCTGTAGGTACCAGAAGGCAGTGCAGTGCAAACATTTAATGTAATCTAACTTTTTGATGTGGAAAAATCAAAAAAAGATATGACGTATAAGGTATCACGAAATATCAAAATCTGTCTTAATCTGTGTAGGCTAATTAAACGTTATATTATTATGATACCAATTGCCAATTTCAATTAGATATAAACTTATTACAGTACACGGATATAGATCTGTTTAATCATTGAATTAAAAAAAAAAACTGGTGATATAAATAATTATTATTATCCGGTGGGGGAAGGGTGTTCTATAAAGAAATACCGAGTGTCTTCGGAATTTGCACACTCGAGCTACTGTAGTAGTATGTATAGTTGCTACCCACGATTACCTCTTTATATACGTAATAACTAATAACACAACCCTCGTATAATATAATAAAGGTGAGGACACCTGCAGCGCTGACTGAGACACTTTTTTCACGTTGGAAACCAGTTTCCCATTCGTTTCAGTATACCTGATACATTAATATATTATTATGCTTACAGGGCGTTGAAAAACTTTATAAATGGATATACGTTTCAAAAATGTTTAAGCCCCTTATGAAGGGTATATTACATACGGACAAAGTATCTAGGAAATACGGTAGGTAATTCAGTAATTAAAATATGTGCTTAAAAAATATGAAAGTATATCGGTTAAAAATTATACAGTGTTATACGACGCGTATATACCCCTGTAGCCCCTGACAGTATAATTATTTTTCATTTTAAAATCAGACACCCGTTTCAGTTGCCAATGATAATTAGTTGTCTGTGTGAATTGCGAACAAGGGCGAACGAAAACTTTAAAGTTTTTCAACCCCCTCCCCCCCCCCCCCCGAAACGTTTCCCTGCATTCGCGCTTGACTGCGAATGTGTGATACGTAAGACGGGTGGTATCAAAAATTCTGAATCTCGAACATACAACACCATGAACAGATTTGCTTAAAATTAAACAGCTATAAATCACGTAATCACACTATAATAATAATAATCGCTTCACGCTTGGATAAAAGTCAAGGCTACTCGAAAGAAATTAATCGAATTCAGTGTTATTGTATGAGATAATCCACGATGGGTTAACCTAGCCTAACCTATCTGGCTATCTACAATAAAACTCAATGTTTTGACTGACATGCACACTGCGCGGTAATGACTATGAATGTTTGACATCCTTCATTTGATCATTCGAACCCCGATTAATTGATATTTTACATTGTAATTTCTATTGTATTATGTTTGTAAAAAATATGATACGTTTTTGTATACCAAGTTAATATCACTGATACTATTTTTAACAATTGATTAACTGTCAATATAAATTGCGAAAGTAGAAGAATTTATTTTTGATATATCCATTAAAGATTCTGTTTGGAATATTAGTAAGTCGACTGTCGAGCATAATTAAAATATTGTATTAGTTATAAAACATTTTAAATTAATTGATTGTATTTTTAATAATTTACAATTATTTTATTTTATTTATATTTTTATATTGTATTTATAATACGATACGGGTTTACAAGACAAGTATTTTAGGTAATTTGTAACGGTATAATATACTGTATATTAATTAACATAATATTATTATGTTAATTAATATCATTCGGAATTTCGGAAAACCATTAATCGACAACCTAATAACCAATTATCACAAATCCTTTTTCACAGTGGAATAAACCTTTCTGCCTTTCTGTAGCTTTTACATTCATCTTTGGTGAATTCTCGCATGCTTAAAACCAAAAAAAATCATGAGCAATTTAAAATCATTTTCGTCGAGCATTCATAACATGTGAATACACCTTAACTGAATAGTTTTATTGTTATATATCAGCAATTAGCTACACAACTATTCTAATACCTACTCCTGCAAGTTCTAACACATAATAGTAGAACAATACAATTATATTTGCTTACACAGTAATAATATTATTCGTCAATCATAGAATGTTCGATTACATTTTTACAGTTTAATGAAATTTGTTCACAATGTTTATCTATAAAGTAAAATAATTATAATGTATTTCGTTATTTTATGTTTATATTAAACCATTAAAATTAAAATTACAATATTTAATTATAATCAATACAATAATTTCAATAACTTTTAGTTATTATCAAACAAATTAAAATGTATACGCTTTGGTACAATAACTTTACGTTTAATTTTACAGATGTCTAAATAATGTTATAATTTGTCTGTCTTGTTAAGTACTTAATTGAGCAAAAGTATTCAAACAGGCAAATTTTAAGTACCTAATCAAATAGGTATTTTAAATAGTTTTCAAAGTAAAAATCTGTACCTCTACTTGAATACTTTTACAAAATAACTTTACAAGACAGTAATAAATTTGTATAGTAAGCTTATATTGGTAACGTTTAGATAATCCGAATACTTCGAATCTTCGACCACTTTAATTTCGGAAGTTGCAGTGCACAATAACCGCGATTTCCTAGTTCCTGCATCAGTGCAGGCTACAAACTATAACGTATACACTATAAACCTAGTAAATATACCTACTGTTTGAGGTCAACGGATTATTGCGCAATACTACTGCCTCGGCCTTGACCGTGTATTATACATTTATACGACATAGGCGGATATTCCGGTTTATAGTCCATTACAGTTATTTTTTATTATTATTATTTTGACTAATTTTTTTTACGCGAAATGTCAACGCATATTACCGTAGATCGAGAATACCCGCATCTCTCAAAACATACGTAAACCCGTCTTCCTGCGTTCGGAGGTCGTGAGACGTCTTGTCTGCAATGCAAATAATAAAAAAAATTAACATATTATACTCGTAATAATAATATAATAATTGTAATATGTGTCTATGAATTATTGATCATTTCATCGCGTTATTGATCCATCGATAAATGTAAAAGCATTCTTCAGTGTTTCTATATGGAAAAAAGATAAATAATAACAGTATGTCAGAATGTAGATACCTATTTACTTAATGAAAACAATTTTAGTTTTTGCATAACTAATATTTTATTTATCTTCAATAGCAGCGGTTCTCGAACTTTTTGGCTTGCGGCACCCTTTTTGAAATAAGGGTTTTACAGGGTGCCCTTCCTTAAGTCATTGCATTTAGACCAAATAAAATTCTACGGCAGCGAGCAGCCTCTGTAAAGACACCACGGCGCACACTTTGGGAACCGCTGTTCTATAATATATAGTATACCTATATACGTTTCGATCAATCGTTTTTATCAGAAAACTAACAATCCCACAGCATTTATTATATGCTAGTTAAACGTGTGGAACTATAATCACGCATCATTGGTATGAAATGCGTACAATATCAAAAGATAATATTTGTGAAAACCAATTCATGAAAGGTAAGCCTAAACAATACGATCTGCTGCAGCTGATCATAATATAAAATTATACCACATTGTTATGAAAAAGGCAGAGGCATATTTGTTTCATTCAATCGTAAAAAAATACCAACAAGGTACTCAAATTTGTTTCATAATGTTACAAAAAAATTCAAATCTATAATTTTATGTTTCATATTTTTGAATATTTAGATTTTTTGCTTTTTGAGACAAATTTATAGATTGACTTTTGATATTATTTTTTTATTAAGTTTTTTTGCACAATTTTTTAACAAAGTTTATTATTAAATTGACAATCTATTAAGTTATGATTTAGAGGCACCCGCACACTCCTGCAAACACACACAAGCACCTCACTCAAACATGAAAAATTCACAAATTAACAAATAAACTAAGTTTATAAACTGATATATCAATCAATCAATGTAGGTAGTTGAATAAAGTTCAATAAAAGTTAGTTTTATCTAGTTAAAAAAACAAATGTTTTTGTTTATGTATGAAATATATTTAAATTAAGTATTATTGTATTTTATTATTTTAAAAAATAATTATTAGTAGTTACTTTAAACCGTTTATAAAAAAATGTATAACTGCATATTTTAGTGTTTTTTTTAGGGCTATAAGTCCTCTACCCGAGTTATGATCCTATTATGGGTGTATAAACTTGAAGCCGTCCATTTGGTATTTTGTGTTTAAATTCCAATAAGCATGCAAATGCCCTTTTATATACGTTATGTTGGTACCTATTATAAACTGTAATAAACTAATAACTAATAACCATAATATGTCTTTACGATAGATGGTGGCGATAGACAGCCACTACAAACTGATGATAGACGACGTAAATTTCCGTTTAATTGTAATACTCTCACCGAATAATTGAATGGAATTTGGTTGTGAACAGTATAATATTATAGTAGGTATAGTAATTAATAATCTGAACAGCCACCGACGCGTATTCGTACAATATAATATAATATATACCAATACCTATATATAAATATATTCACCCATCACGTGAACGTAATAATAAGAAACGATTAATATGTAAATCCGTTTCTATAATATAATATAATATATTAACATTATAGATAGTGGAGCATGCGCTCTGTAGAATATTTTATTAATAATAATGTCATAGGTATTGCCAATTAAATATCAAGATCATCGTTAGATCGTCAGATCGATGCGCGATGGTGGAAATTCTTTAGTCCATAACCGGTCCCGAGAATGAAAAATTATATCAATATTCCGTGTTTAGATTCTTCCGGACCGTTTCGTGGTGAAAAATGATCGTCGTTATAATATTTTTGAAACTGATGTTGCGCTTAGGTATAATATATATTAATATCTATTTGATCGCGTCGAAAAGCTTCCGACACGAGTCATGGCTGCAGTTGCAGTTTTGGGATGTAAATTTTAAAAAATTTTCTTTATTAATACGCAGTTACATATACGCACGCTCGTTACAAAGCATCAGCTATTATATTATGTACAGACTACAGAGTGGTTGTTTTATCGTGATTTCTGTAGGCAATATTTTAGGAAATTCGAGGGAGACATTTTTAGATCATTTTTTTTAACGTCTATAAGTATATTTCCAAGCTATTTTAAATTTTTCCAAGATTATCAAATGTTCAGGTCTAAAATATTAATTATAAATGTCTTGCAGTGGCGTAGTTGAGGGGTTATGATATAATAATATAGCCTCCTTTCTTTTTAAGGTGTGTATTTATTAATAATTGGTCTCATTAGTCATTGACAATCTCATTTGTTTTATCATAATAGGTATTGTCTTTTTACCTATAGGTTATGTCTTATGTGTACATAATATGTAATTTGAATAATCTAATCTAATCTTACTGTCTCAACGATTAATACATTCTGAATTACAATAAAACAACTAAAATAATGTTATTTTTCAATTGAATATCCAATTTTATCAAAAAAAAATTGAACTTCTATATTTCCTATATTTAGAATTTTAAACCTAATAATTGTATTTTGTTATATATTTTGAACAACTTATATTATTATGAGGAATCTTGTTTCACATTTTCAAGATTTTTGAGCAAGACAATTATTATTTCTGAATCCAAAAATGTTTTTGTTCATTAGTTTGCGATATTGCAACAATCACGTGCTGTACCAGCTGTACAGAGGATTTATATCGAATGCGTTTTCACGCTGCGTCGTGAGAAACCATGCGTATATATACGATGGTAACCTCAGCGCTGCAGAGGTCAACGTGGCAACGCCATCGCATGCTAACTCGCATCATTTATATGTACGTATCGTTATTATATTTATTTTACTATTTTTCTTTTTTTTTTTTGCGGAAAGTGAAAACATCACGAACTCTACTCGCGCAGGTGATACGACTGATTACCTAGTATATACTACTTGGCGGGATAGCAGGTCTCGCGATCATACTTTCCTATCTCCGTCGTGATGAAGTATTCTGCGACGTCCGGAATATCATCAAAATCAAGTCTTACTTTTTTCCCATAACAGCAAAGAAATATTAGTCACCACACAGTACTAGCAACACATAAATTGATCTGTTGCAGGTTTTCTATTTAAATAATAAAAAAAAAATGCATTATTATAACACAGTTATTATTAGATCACGATATAGGAGATAGCTATCGAAACTCGATAGCCCTGAATTTATTGTCAGAAGATATTCAACGAAATATAAATCCTTTCGAAATATCATCTGTACGCACTTCAACACCCACATTGGTATATACCTATAGATACGTATTATGTTATCTTAATATTATGTTGCACGGTTTTCGATAACAGTAATTTTCCTTCCACTGTAGTCTGTAGTCCATCATAGGGTTCTAGTTACCGAAATTTCTACTGCTGTATTTTATTATATTTTTGACGTTCATATAATATTATATGAAGAAATCTGTATTATAATATTGAGGTATTTTGTGAGCTGCGAACAGGGACGAGACTCGAACGTTTCTTGTTTAACGATTTGATTTTCTCGCCACTCTATAATATATGGAAATCCTGCAGTAGATATTATTATCGTCATCATTATTATGTATCGATATAACGACTAATACGTATATTATATAACAATAACGCGATGAGTATGATGAATTTACATAATTCCAAGGATATATGACAGGAGTCTATTGCTGCAGCGACCGCTGCCGCAGGGGTCGTCCTTATTATAGACATTATAATAGGCGAAGCGCTTTCACGTCAGAAACAAATAAATAACTACAAAAAAAAAATAATAATAAAAATAGAAATGGAAGAGATGCTCTCTAACGCGAGTGTATAAAAAGGACACCCGGTGAAAGTGACCGTGAGGGGCGACACGAAACGTGGTCCGTGGTGCACGCTGTACAACGGAGATCGTAAACGCATAATTTTTTTTAATACATATTTTTATAATGTATATATCGCATACTCTTCTTCCGAGTCACTTATGGTCATGTGAGAATACGCACGCACATATTATATATGTATACATTGTGTATACATTGTATATGAATGTGGCAGTCAATTGAAATAATACGCGTACAGCCTGTGCGTACAGTGATTTTTCTGCAGGATGGAAAAGCTGGTAAATACTAAATTCACACGTGTTAAATATATATAAGGCGTGTTAAATAGCATGGAAATCTTAAGACTGGGCCTGCAGTTTCCGGCAGTCGATTTTGACGATTTTCCGGAGGTGGAGGGGGAATGTTGAAACTTGTCGTCTGTCTGTTTATAATAATATATACTTTAAACACATACACACGTTGGACATCACTTATTGTTGTAGTTATAGCTTACCTAATTTATGGTTTTATCGGAATATGTTTATACCTAGTTTATTTGTTCGGTGTTTGATGAAAATGTTCGGGAAACGACGTGCGATATTAAACGTAATAACCAAGACTAAACACAATAGGTAGGTAGATCTTTAGTACCTATAAGTCACTTCACTTCAATACTTAAAAAAAATAATTTAGAATAATTATTATATTAAGATATAGGTATACTAAAGATACAAAAACAATTATTAATGATTAATGAATAATTGTATTTAAATTCTAAATAAAGATAAAACTGGCAATAAATATATATGAAAATAGTTTAAATAAAAATGATAACACTATATTTAACTAAATAAAAAATAAAAAAATTTTCCGTTAGGGACATTAGAAATGTAATCCTTGGATAATTAGAGGTAGTTAGTCAATATCGGTGATACCTAGTACCTACACGACATTTTATTGTATTATTTTTGTATTTTTAGTTTTTTAAATGATAGAAGATTCTATTCATATAATTTTATGCTATTATTCATTAATTACCACTTATCATTGTTTGTATTATATTATGGTTATTATTAATATTATGTAGTGCTGTAGTCCAAGGTTTGAGATGTACTCAAATAGTTTACCTATTTATTTTAAATCCAGATGTAGTCGTTGCTTACTTAAGAGATCCGTACAATAAGCTGATCATAAAATTGATAATCGATGGACTCGGTAGACTGTGTGATATGCAGCTTAGCAACGTTTCACTAAATGTCATCAGAATCGTACATAAGTACTTCGAAATTGTGAATTTTTTTTAGATATCTTTTACATATAGTTCCGCCATCGTGTTGCGAAAAAGGTAAAGTCATGATAGAAAGGTAATATCATAATATGATATGAAGGTACCCCTTCTATCATGGGTAAAGCGTCCGCAATTGTGTTTCGTTTAGTGTTCAAAGGTTGTGCGTGCGTGTGTAAGGTACTTGCATAAATTGAGGTATAAGGTCTATGAGTAGGTACTAGAGTAGTAGAGTATAATCGAATCTAATCGAATCTCTAACCACTCACACTAATAATAGGTAATTCATTACTATACTAATTTCCAGTGATAATATAGAGTTATTATTATTATTTATTATACCACACACACACACACACACACACACACACACACACAGTGGCTTATTTACGGTGGGGGGGGGTCCCCGGGTCTCAATCCCCCCCCCCAGAAAAAAATTTTAAAAGTCATAAATAACTTGGTACGTACCTATATGTACCGAGAAAGAGAAAATTAATTTTATATTATGGGTTTTTAATGTTTCTATTATAAAAAAAAATATACAATATTTGTATAAATATTAAATAACTTGGGTTTAACTTTTGGTTATTTTTGTCTAAAAAACTATTAATTTGTATTAATAAATCATAATAGTAGTGAAATATACATAATATAATATAAATAATATAATTATTACATCATTACTCGTATGTGTTTTTTTTATATTATAAACTTGTAGGTACTTAATATTTAGACCCCCCCCAAAAAAAAAATTTTAAAATACGCCACTGCACACACACACTAACATGAAATGCTGCACGCACTTACGATGTAGGTACTATTGCTATACAAATTGTCTATACTCAATTTCTTAGTCGATATCCAATCTTCTTAAGCCCGAGGCTCCTTATAATATGCATTAGATATATAACGTTCAATGCTAGAATTTTATAAAAACGATATACCTACATTCTGCACTGGTAAGCGTCGAGAACTTACTGTAAATTATGAAATATTGCAACTATAATAATTAAAATTGTTTATAAAAAAAAATTTTTTTACACATTTTCGGTTCAAGTTGTACCACATAAAATATAAATGTCTAATCTACATTAACGAACGCAAAAACTTACTTTTAGAGTATTAGTGTAGCCTAATATAATTTTAGTCAGCGGCGTCATCGCCTCGAAGTAGGCGAGAATGGAAGGAAGTAGATATTGATATTATGTAGATTATTAATCGATCCGGATTCCAAATGCAATGATTTCATACATTATTCTTCCTCTCAATTCTATGCACGACATCGTTGAATCTTTTTCTTAGCAGAGTTCAACCAACCACGTTGAAAAATTCATATTCTTTCTATATCCAGTGTACCACATTATCAATGAATGGCTTTACCATACGGCATGGCGTTTAGAGGGGCCATAGTGGCCATTCCCGATATACATCATACACTACCTATAAATAATAATTTTAAAGTGTTTATAAATTATAATCACCGCTTACAAATTTTACTATCATCCATATTTTTTCCTCTGTATACAGGCCTAAATGGGTAGTTACTTAAAAGTAGAATTTTGGACCAAAAAGATATTGGCCCCCTCCTAAAACACGAATCAAATCCGCTACTGATATGAGATCTAGTAGAACAATAACAGCTATAATTAATTTTTAAAACCAGCTGTTTTTTTCTTCAATGTTAAGAAGGGGTTCTATGCCGATCTTTTTTTCAGTTTTAAATATATTGGGCCATTTTCTAAGGAAATGTGTGCTCTCTGTGTATGATGTATTGATGTGTGCGCCTTAAATCATTCATACGATACAAGTTATAATAATGTTTAATGTGATCTAATATGTGCTTAATATCTAAGTAAAGGGGATTCGATACCAGTAATTTTTAAAGAGTTTAATATAGGTAATTTTCTAAGTGAGCGTGCATGTCGGGTAAATGTGTACATAGTAACTAAATAGTGATAATTAGAACATTTGTGACTGTGTAAAAGAAATAATAAAACACACACACAAGTGCCCACAAATGTCTATAATACCACGCTAATATTTTTTTTTTTCAAAAGTATCAATATTTATTATTTGGCCAATTGTATTGACTCTTCCTAACCTGTTTATCCAATAAAACTTCTGAAAACAAATTTTGAATCTGTCATGAAATTTACTTGAAAACTACTTTCTTACGAATGAATGTAGCGATGAATGTATTGATTTTACAATGATGTGTGTTTTTTTTTTTATTTTTTTTTTTATTTTTGTGTCTGTCATCACGTTTTAGGACAGTAAAAATGCTTCGATTTTCTTCAAAAGTACCTTTTCGGATAGGAAAGTGAATCTAGTTGGTACTTTGGGGGGTCAAAAGTCAAAATTTCCCAGTAGTTTCCATGAGCGCCTGGAAAAACAAATGAAAAATTAAGGGAAAAACAGGAATTTTTACGGAAAACCAATTTTCGACAAAATCGATTTTGGTTTTTGGTATAACTCTAAAATAAATGACTGTAGAGACATGAAATTTTGACCGAATGTTTATATATGCATTTTCTGCACACCATAGCATTTTCAAAATATTCTGACTTATTTTGAGCTGTTAACGGACATTTTCAGTTTCCAATTTTTTTAGTTTTTTTTTCTATAAATGTCAATAAAATTTTATTTGTTGGGTAAAAAATCTTGAAAATTTAATAGTAGGCTTCTAATATATAGTTTCAAAGGCAGATGAAAAATATTGAAAATCCGTAGTCACAATTTTTATTTATATGTAATTAAAGTTCAAATTTTGACAAATTACGTAAAAATGACGAAAATTTGCAATTTATTTTGAGTTAGAAATTCATAAAATGTTTCTTTTTAAATCTAAGATTTGAAAATGTAATACAAGATTCCTCATAAGTTTGCCTAATTTTATCAATAAAAAAAAGTTTATAAGCAAATCATAATAAATTTTTATGAGCATTTTAAGTTCAAATTTGTACAAGATTCGATATTCACTCGATTTCTCATGTAGCGATTTCCTTATTTTGTTGCAATTCAAAAACAAATAACTGTAGATGCATGAAAATTTCACTGAATGTTTATATAAGCTATTTCTATACACCATCTAATTTTTAATATATTTTGACTGTTTTTCAGCTTTTTATGGACGATTTCAATTTTCAAATTTTTTAGTTTTTTTTTCTATTAATATCAATTAAATTTTATTTGTTGAGCCAAAAATAATGAAAATTTAATACAAGGCTCCTGATATATTATTACAATAGCAATTGAAAAATATTAAAAATACATAGGCACACATTTTATTTATAATCATTTAAAGTTCGAATTTTGACAAAATTCATCAAAATTTCGAAAATGATCAATCATTGTAATTAAACAACTATAAAATGGTCAGTTTTTATAACTAAGAATTGAAAATTTAAAATAAAGATTCTAATAAATAGTACATACTGTAATCAAAATATCTAAAAAATATTTAAACACAGTTATTTTTTACAGACATTATAAGTTCAGATTTGGACGATATTACATATTAAAATCAATTTTAACGAGTAAAAGTATATATTATTATAATATTTTTATAGCATCACTGATAATTTTAGGTTAATAATTAAATAATATGAATAATATTAATTCAACTTAGCAGCTACCGTATAATAACAATATCAATATAATTTAAAATATCCTAGACTGACATACCGTCTCCGCTCAGAATCGTTTTTCGTATACAATGATATTATATCATTGAATTCAAATTTAATACCATCCATTATAGTACAGTGATCTACTTGTAGCCTACTGTACAGCGGAGCGACATCCACTTGACCCCCTTTTAGATTCTGAGCGGAGCGATGAATGTATTGGTTTTACAATGATGTGTGTTTTAGATTCTGAGCGGAGCGATGAATGTATTGGTTTTACAATGATGTGTGTTTTTTTTTTTTTTATTTTTTTTTTTTTTTTGTGTCTGTCATCACGTTTTAGGACAGAAAAAATGCTTCGATTTTCTTCAATAGTACCTTTTCTGATAGGAAAGTGAATCTAGTTGGTACTTTGGGGGGTCAAAAGTAAACATTTTCCAGTAGTTTTCAAAAGTACCGTGAAAAACAAATGGAAAATTAAGGAAAAAACGGGAATTTTACGCAACATTGATTTTCGATAAAATCGATTTTGGTTTTTGGTGTAAGTCTAAAAAAAATGACGGTAAATACATGAAATTTTTACTTAATGTTTATATAAGCAGTTTCTATATACCATACCGTTTTCAAAATATTTTGACTTATTTTGAGCTGTTTACAGACATTTTAAATTTCCCATCTTTTTGGTTTTTTTTTTTTTAAAAATCAATAACATTTTATTTATTCGTTAAAAATTCTTGAAAATTTAATAGAATGCTCCTAATATATTGTTTCAAAGGCACATGAAAAATATTAAAAATCTGTAGTCACAATTTTTTTTTCTAAGCATTCAAAGTTGAAATTTTGACAAAATAAGTAAAAATGACGAAAATTTGAAAATTATTTAGAGTTAAAAATTCATAAAAATTTTTTTTTTTAAATCTAAGGTTTTAAATTTTAACACAAGATTTAACGTAAGTTTTTCTACTTTTATCAAAAATAAAATATCTAAAAGCAATTAAAAATAAATTTTTTATGAGTGTTTTAAGTTCATAATTTTACAACATAGGATATTCACTCGATTTCTCATGTAGCGTTTTTCTTATTTGGTTGTAATTCAAAAACGAATAATTGTAGATGCATGAAAATTTCACTAAATGTTTATATTAAAACAAAAATTCTCATAAATAAATCATACTGTAACCAAAAAATCTAAAAAATATATCAACACATTTATTTTTACAGACATTTTAATTTCAAATTTAGACAAAATTTCATATTTAAACCAAGAATAATGATTTTAGTTATTTTGATATAATTTAAAAATATTATTTGTTGGTATATGAAACTTTTAGAATATATTGTTATATTTTATATACACGCAATGGCATTTTAAAATATAGTTTTTTTGAGAAAAATGAATTTAACCAACTATAGTAAATACTAATGCCTATAATACTAAAATTAATTACTTTATTCACAATAATATCATCAAATACACTTAGACTTAGTAAGATATTATAGACTGACTGACCGTCTTCGCTCAGAATCGTTTTTCTTATTCAATGATATAATATCATTGGATTAAAATCTAACACAATCCATTACAGTAACTCACTTGTAACCTACTGTACAGCAGAGCGACTTCCACTTGACCCCCTTTTTTTATTTTTTTTTATTTTTGTGTCTGTCATCACGATTTAGGTCAGAAAAAATGCTTCGATTTTCTTTAATAGTATCTTTTCTGATAGGAAAGTGAATCTAGTTGGTACTTTGGGGGGTCAAAAGTTAAAATTCCCAGTAGTATTCATGATCGCCGTGAAAAACAAATGAAAAATTAAGGAAAAACGGGAATTTTTACCCAAACCTATTTTCGACAAAATCGATTTTGGTTTTGAAGTAACTCTAAAATAAATGACAGTATATACATGACATTTTGACCGAATGTTTATATAAACATTTTCTACACACTATAGCATTTTCAAAATATTTTGACTAATTTTGAGCTGTTAACGGACATTTTCAGTTTCCAAGTTTTTTATTTTTTTTTTCTATAAATGTCAGTAAAATTTTTTTTGTTTTGTTTAAAAAATCTTGAAAATTAAATACAAGGCTCCTAATATATTGTTACAATAATATATGAAAAATATTAAAAATCCGTAGTCACAAATTATTTTTATAACCATTTAAAGTTAAAATTTTGTCAAGATTCGTAAAAATGACGAAAATGTGCAATTTATTTTGAGTTAGAAATTCATAAAAAATTTTCTTTTTAAATCTAAGGTTTGAAAATGTTATACACGATTTCTCATAAGTTTGCCTAATTTTATCAAGAAAAAAATGTTGTTAAGCAAGACAAAATACATTTTTATGAGCATTTTAAGTTCAAATTTTTACAAGATTTGATATTCATTCGATTTCTCATGTAGTGATTTTCTTATTTTGTTGCAATTGAAAAACGAATAACACTAGATGCATGAAAATTTCACTAAATGTTTATATTAGCATTTGTCATGCACCATATAATTTTGAATATATTTTGACGGTTTTTGAGCTTCTTACGAACAGTTTCAATTTTAATTTTTTTCAGTTTTTTTTTTATATAAATACCAATAAATTTTTATTTGTTGGGCCGAAAATAATGAAAATGTAATAGGTACAAGGCTCCCAATATATTGTTGCAATAGCAATTAAAAAATATTAAAAATACATAGGCACACATTTTTTTTATAAGCATTTAAAGTTCGAATTTTGACAAAATTCATCAAAATCTCGAAAATTATCAATCATTGTAATTAAACAACTATAAAATGGTCAGTTTTTATAACTAAGGATTGAAAATTTAAAACAAAGATTCTAATAAATAGTAAATACTGTAATCAAAAAATCTAAAAAATATATAAAAACAGTTATTTTTTACAGACATTATAAGTTCAGATTTGGACGAAATTACATATTAAAATCAATATTAATGAGTAAAAGTATATATATTATAATATTTTTCCAGCATCACTGATAATTTTAGCTTAATAATTAAATAATATGAATAATATTAATTCAACTTACCACCTACCGTATATTAACAATATCAATAATATAATTTAAAATATCCTACACTGACATACAGTCTCCGCCCAGAATCGTTTTTCGTATACAATGATATTATATCATTGAATTCAAATTTAATACCATCCATTATAGTCATTATACAGTGACCTACTTGTAACCTTAAACCTACAGTACAGAGGAGTGACATTCACTTTGACCCCTTTTTTTAATTAATATTTTCACTTCAATATTATTAACATTTAAAAATTCGTAATATTCAAAATTTTAAAATTCCCCCCCTAGATACCTACGCTATGGATTCTGTGTTTGTACAACAAAATTATTGGTGTAGTGTAAAATAAACAGAGCACTATAGCTTGTGCCCACCATGTCAACAAGCGCGTCGGGTGCTAAAGGTATATTGTTTTTTTTTCGTCTAAAAGTCTATTAATTTTGTCAATTTAATTGACTAATGTAGGTATTCTTAAACAATTTTATATCGAAATTTTAATTTGTGAAGTTTAGTTGAAGACGACTTTCTTACAATTTTAAATTACATTTTTTGAGTTCATTATTAGATAGGTACTTTACAAGATAATTTCTTTAAAATTAAAATATCAAAATAACACTTACATGAATCATTAGATAATATTCTTATACTTAAATTTGATGGGATCTCAATAAATATTTCTTATAAGTTATTACATTAAAACAACAGAGTTAAATGTATTAGGTATTTCAAACGTAAATTTTGGTATGTTATGAGATACCTATTTATAGTAAGACAAAGATAACAATGATTGAACTAGACTATAGTCAAACTATAATCAATAAATAATTGTTCTATGCTATAATGTACTTAACTAACTGTGTCAAACCGCCAACAAATAATAATCTTGGCGATTGTATTCTGCAAATAAAATAAATAATAATGCTAACTGGGAATTCGTAAATGTTATGGTGTTAATAAAAATTACCAGTTTAGTTTTAAAAGCCGGAATGTGAATTTGTAGAAAAATTAATTTTTTTAAACTTATCGAAAGGCTTTGCATTTATTATACACATGCTGTATAACTGTTTTTATATAATTTCTAAACATCTACCAACTATCTCAATTAATAAATAGGACATTTTTAAAATTTTTTTTTTAATTCTGAGTGTATAGCGTTGAAAAGTGCATATTATATTTAACTACCTGCTATTACTCATTGCAATATTAATATTAATATAAAATATCCTAGGCTGGCAGCTGAAACAGTGACACGCCGTATCCGCTCAGAATGGTTTTTCATATCACACTTATATTTCAGTCATGGGAGAAAAAAAAATTTACACGAGAACAGAGCATGAAAATATAAGTTGTTAAACACGGAATTACTCGACAAAGATGATAATGTGTTAACACGTTTGGGTAGCACGATAAACGATAACTGATAAATGATAATGAAGTTTAAAACACTTCGTTTACTTTTTAGAAGTTTAGAACTGTAGAAATAGAAAGTTTTTTTTATTATTTTTTAAGTTAACTATTAATCACATAAAATTTGATAATTAAAAAAAAAAATGTGTTGATAATTTAACATTAGATTTTCCGTTTGTGTGTTTTAAACGACACATTTTATAATAGTAATATGATAAGTTAAATTTAAAATTATTGTTAATATTGTTATGGCCGAAGAAATAGAACATTTTTACGGAGTATACCTATTATATTGTCTAAATGAAAAGAGTAGAGGAAAAACTTACATTGGTTACACCAAGGATCCTAATCGCCGAATAAAACAACACAACAAAGGTGTCAAAAGCGGAGGAGCTAGAAAAACCAGTCTTCGTGGGCCATGGTATCATATTGATTTGATTACAATTAAATATTAATGTTAAACGATAAAAATTAAAAATATTTTAATTGGTACTAATCTGTCTATAGGGAAATGGTTTTGATAGTACACGGATTTCCCAATGATATAACAGCATTACGAGTATGATGTAAGTCTTTGAAATTTAAGAACTTTACGATAAACGATTATTTTTTTTTCAGTTTGAATGGGCATGGCAAAATCCCAAGACATCCAGACGATTGAAACATGTAGCACAAAAATCAAGAACTGAAAAAGCATATGACTATTGTATTCGCATACTTTCTGAAATGCTGCATGTAGGTCCATGGAATCGTCTAGCTTTAAATGTTCGGTGGCTGAATATGCTCTATCGAAGAGACTTCAGTGTAAGTAAACTATCATAAATCATATAAATAACTAATTTAGTATCAAATGTTATAATTAATAACTTATAATATAATTTCCACAGGATGACAAATTTCCACCAATGCACATGTCTATATGTCAAGGACCTGTTGTATGTAAGAAAACTGTGTCACCAAATGATATCAGCTCATTGGACAGCAGTAAAAGTCAAATATGTGTTTTGTGTGCACGTAATTGTTGTGCAGAAAGTCTACTGAATTGTTTAGATTCAGATTGTCAAGCAGTCACACATATTCAGTGTCTTGCCAAGCGGTTCTTAGGATCATCTGATCATATTATACCAATAGATGGTGAATGTCCAGCTTGTGGTACCCGTGTTCTATGGGGTGATTTAATTCGGCGAAAAAATGGATGCTATAAAAATTTAATTGCCGCTGGCACATAATTATGAAACAACTTATTTATTATGCCATTGATTTTAATTTGAGTTCCTCTTTAATGTGAAGTGTATTTTTAAAATATATATTTATATTTTTTTTTTTTTACAGATTATTGATTTTTGTAAATATTTAAGATGTATTATAAATTATATTTTATTACTAGATTAAAAAAAAAAAATATATTATAAAATTGTTGACCGTTGACGTAATATTTTTAAATTAAATTTTTGAAGACGTAATTTTCTTAATTTCTTAAAAATCTTAATGCTTAATGAAAATCCCTAACAACCCTGATTAGTAATAATACAAATGAAAAGATGTTTGCCAGTAAGAGCATTAATCGAGAACTGCTTGACCAAATTGGTAAAATTTTTTTTTAAGTATGAGTATTACTCCAGTTGAGGTTTATACAGAAAAAAATTGTAAAATTGGGGAAAAACTGAAGGCGTTTTTCAATGTGATTTTTCGATAAATTGTTTTTTGATTAGAAATGGTTGGCAGGTTAGATATTATAAAGATATTAGTATTTTTTTTTCTATACAAATAGTTGCCACTGGTTACAAATAATATAACTGTTAATTATAACTGGATAAAATAATTTAACTTATAATGATAAGGATGACTATATTTTACCAGCGTTGGTTTATTCAAAGTTAATATACTCAAAAACTACTGTACTGTTTTCAATAAAAAGTTATAACAACAGATTCCTTGAAACTTGAAGGGTGGTAATATATAATTTTTTTCAACCCCTATAGGTAGCTAAAGGATATAGCTCAGTGCTCACACCTTGGTAACATGTTATATATTACTATTATATTTAGTAGAAATGTGGAATATATAATTTTTTTACTAATATATTTATAAAAAAAGCTATTTTTGTTAAATATATCAAGTTGGTTATATTAAATAAATATTAATAGTATAGAAAAATAATTTACAATGAATAATTTCTTTTCGAGCTTGTAATTTTCAGTTATCACTGTAGATATATTAAAAAAATAAAAACATTGAAATCACAAAATGTTTAATACAAATATCATATTATGTTATATTATACAATATTATAATATCATAGTAATAATAATAATAATATTTTAACATCACAGAACATATTAATCATGTCTTAATATAATATAAATTTTGTAAAAAAAATACATATACTATATTAAAACAATCACAACCATAACCTGAGGTTATTATTATAAAATATAGTATAATAAAATAGTTCACAGTTATCAAACAAATAAATAATCAACACTATACTTCGATCTTATAAAAACATTATCATTATAACTACAATAAAAACAATTTGATAAAATTAAAATAGTACCTATGCATTCCAAAGCGACTAATAATGGACACACAGATTTGGTGAAACAACACTAGACATAGTATAAACATTGCATAATAAATACATTTAAAAAAAAAATAACTTGTAATATTGTTTTATTGTGCACAATACACTTACCCTATTAACACATATAACAAACATTCAAGGCTTTTCACTAGTTAACTATAAAACAATAGTACCTATCTACACTACCTACTTAACACATAATAATAATCGAACAATACAAATCACAACATTTTTAAGAACATGTGTTTCATTTATAATAATAATAATAATATAACATATATAATACACATGGTGAATCACAAAGGGTTGACAACATTAAGTTAAAATTGCATTTAAAAATATCAAATCACTGTGATACATTTATTTAGGCATATATGTATCAATCATTATATTACATTATAATAATAAATATAAAACTATTACTATACAATTAACATTTAATTTTTAGCTTTTTTTTCAGTAGAATTTATTATATTCTTTAGTAATTAATATCACATCTGAGATTGAGTTATATTTTCTTATACCTTGAGATAACATACAAAATAGTGAAGTATATTTATATTAAAATATAAATAGAACAAATTTAAAATATGATATATGAAAAAACAAAACAAGAACAATGTATTTTTTGATAAAAATAAGAAACCGGATACTAAATAACTGTTGAGAAATGTAATGGAAATTTACCCTGTATAGTATCATAAGACTCAATGAATATTAAAATATTAAAATATTAACCATTGGGCATTGAACATATTTGGTGTTAACTATTTTCTGGATAACATAATATAAAATATAACAATGAATTGTTTAGTATAAATAAATAAAAATGTTGCAAACTTAAATGACATGGGCAATATTTTTTTAGATGTTACTGATAATTAGCTTCAGAAATTTTCTCAATTCATAATTTGCTTGTAGAATGTTTCAAATCTTCAGTCACTTCAATACCTTTAAAGATTTGAAACAATAAACAAATATTTTTCTTATTTTACTCTTATTTATATAATGTAAATTTTGGTTTAAAAATTGAGCATTATAAACATTGTGAACAGCTGAGGTCAATTTTTTTTTACTTTAGAACTGTTACCTTGTTCTAATTGTAAGTCAAAATTGGGGATTTTCTCTTCAGGTTTCAGAAAATCTTCCATTGTCTTATCTAGTTCAGGGAATAATCTAGTATAAATGAAATATGCTACGTCGTAGTTTGACCAATATGACGTATGTGTATACAACATCGACAAGTAATTACTGGCCGATCCTCCGATACTATCTCTCAAAATATAATCTAACCGGTGATTCAAGTCTAGACATAATATTTAATATTTCACATTAGATATTATTATATTAACTTAAAATAATAATAAAAAAAAATAATAACATACTTTCAACTGGCGTACTATTTTTTGACAGTGGATAGGTATTAACTTCAAACTGATTTGAACTGTTGGCTTTACTATCATTGCTGCTTGACATATTAAGCCATGTGCTTATTCTACGACTGAATGTTTCATTTTCTTTTTTTACATCTGGTGCTTTAGCTTCAGTTCCATTAGTCTCTTCAAAACTAGAATCTATGTTTCCAATTAGTTCTAAAGGAACCTCAGAGTAATCGCATTTTATACCATAGGCCTGAATACCTACAGGTTTATAGCGACAATAATCTTTGGCAACCAATGGTTCAAACCTAAGATAATAAAATATTAAATATTCTCACTTTCGCAAACGTCAAGTATACGTAATTCAATAACTAATTTTATATATAAAGTGTACCTATAAGCAACAGGGTCTGTAGGATGGTAAATGTTGTATACTTTTTTGGCCAACCACATTGGAAACAAGTTTAAGTTTTCTTTAAATATTTCATTTTGACGTAATGCCAAAAACACTGATAATGGTGAACCCAAGCAGAAGAAATTCTCCAACTAAATATTAATACAAAAGATTAACAATTTATATACAATGATACAATAATTACGATTATTTATCTTAAATATAATAATATAACATACCTCAAAATTTAAATTAATTCTTGGACTACTGTCACTCCGTTTAATCTGGAATCAATGTAATATATTATAATATTAAATATGTATAGACAATAAGAACAAATATTTAATATTACTCACAAATGGTTCCCATCCGGTTATAATATCATATGAAATTACACTACCCAAAGAGTGTGCCATAATTGACACTTTAAAGTCATGGTGCGGGTGCCGTTCTACAAATTCTGAATGTAGCCTATTCAGCTCGTTTGCCAAACTGTTTTGTATTTCTCGACCATATATAGGAGAAGTGTAGTACATGATATCCATAGCTGATGAATTTAATAATTGCCGTATATTTTTTAAATTTAATGGTGTTATCTGTTCAACTAACCCTGTGTTTAACAGACATGGTGAAGATAATAACATTGTATAATGTTTTGTTGTTTTCATTATTTGAAATACATTACCTCCATCAAAACTACACTGTGATCTCCAGTCTACAGGAAAAAACTCTGCCCTCTGTTCAGTACCTTGGAAATATTTATGCTTGATCCATTTGACACAATCGCGAAATCTAAATTAAAGATAATAGCAATATAAAATTGTTAAACAATAAACACATGATAATTATTTCATAGTAGTTAATTTTGTAAAGTATACATACTGTGAAGTATTTTTTATTATTTTTTTATTATCTATTTTATGACCAATTCCATGAATCAAAAATACAAGATGAGTTATATCGTTTAGTTTGTCCTTTTCATTGGCATCAGTTTTGTATGACCTGATCAGTTTGTATCCAGCGGCTAAAAAAATCAGAATATTAAATAATACAATTATTTTACACATAGAGTCTATAAAAAAATGAATAATATAATCTAAATAATGTGAATGAAATGAAAAGGTACAATTTTGCAACGAATGAATAGCCAAACATAAAATTTTCTTCAAACTTTTTAAGAGAAAATTCAAAATCTGTGCTTACCATATTTTTATGAAATTAGCGAACTTACCTATCCCGATTAATAAAAAACCTCAATTTAAATTTTACAACAGTTTTTAGTTTTAAGTTATTTATACAGTTATAGAAAACTTACATTTTTGGAAATAAGTTCCTAATTTTTTTGTAACACTTCTCATAATTTTTGTGTTGATAAAAGTCTTTTGTTTAAATGAATACACTTCAGCCGATGAATACCATACTACATGCATGTCCCCAATAGTAACATCTCTTAATACTATAAAAACAATTGTATTTTATTAAATACATTTTTTTATTAAATCTCAATTAATATATTTTATATACAATATACATGGTTAAATAGCAAAAACAAACATTAATACCTGACTTTCCATTGTCTTCAGTATTTTCAACTTTTCTGGTATCATCTCTGAATAGATTTAGATGTTCCCTTTCAACTTCCTCACCGTATTCGTATGGTTCATATCCATCATAAAACCAAATTCCACGAAAAATTTCACTCTCTTCACCTTTTTAAAAATCAATAATATGAGTATAAAGAATTCCAGATTGTAAAATATACACTTACCAGGCCAAAATATAGATGTACACTTTTTTTTTGATAAGTCTACTTCGTATAGACCACCTCTCACTACAACAGTATAGAGCCCAAGAAAATAATTAAAAGACCCATTCAAACTAGATACATCCTCTTCGTTGCCAAAGTTCGCTCTGTACCTGTACTCTATATTTAATGAATCAAAACCATCAAACTTGGTCCATCTTTTATGATCACTCTTATAAAACCATCTAATTTTTTCAGGGCCTAGTGGTTCAAATGTTATTGCGGTACCATTGGTCTGAGTATTTGACACATTATTCTCATCCTGTGTGTCTTCAGAAATCAATACCGGTTCTTCTGTTTGCAGAAAATTTGTATCCATATTGTTCATTGCTGGTGCATAACTAAAACATTTTTAACAGAGTCGTAGGTAAATATAGTGACAATATAAACAAAAAAAATGTGCTCTCTTAGATTTAATTAACTGATGATGTAACCAATTAAACAAAAAACAATGGACGCATAATTAAAATGGTTCACCTTAACGTGTGAAAAAGAACTGTTTTTATTAATTGTTAAAAATATAACTGCAAAAAATCAGTTGGCTGCGATCACGAAACAGCTACTAAAAGTTAAAACGTTTTAAAACTAAATGATGTAGAATGTTACTTTGCTTAATTAAATCAAAACGATCTATGTTGAACGTTTGGATTTTTTAATGTTTAAAAAATGTCCACTCTTATCTACGTTATCAGGTCTGGTGTCATACGGTTATCACTTCCCACAATCGTTTCGAATGATAACAAAATTGATGAATTTGATCGTTTTTAAAATAAAAAAGCTTTTGATTTTGATGTTTATTAATAATTAAATAAATAGTCTCCCTTCTGTAATAGTGTAATCGCTGTTCTGATAATTTGATGTTTTTATAGTGCTCGATATATAATTACCGTCTGTCATCCGGTTCCATGATGTTTGGTAATTTGAGAGAAAAATTGCACAACGTCGTTCAAGAAGGATTGTCAGCAAGGTAAATTTTACAAAAAAAACACATTAAATAAGAAATCGAAATGACACTGTTTCATTACAACTTTATCATCTTGTTTATTGAACTATTTTTTTATTCACTGAAATGCAGAAAAGTAATGCATCCGAAGGTTGTTGGTTTCATTGCCATTCAATGAAACGTTATTAAAATAGATATTGTTAGTTTATTAGATTTTGCACCTATTTCTCTGAGTTAAATTCCACATATTGATGAAATGCAATAAATCCTACCTTGTATCAATTCGATAGTGATTATAGTTATTATTTATTATACCTATAGACATCTTTAACTGGGCTTTTTGTGCTATCTACCTATTAGGTATGGTTATAATTTATAATATTTGATGATTAGTCACTGATATTTACTTGAGGTTTATTGGAAACAATTTAGAACTATGCGTGAATAACTTGGTGTATTTGTATTACATTTTAACACTAATACTTAGCATAAAACTGAATTGTGTTTTTTTTAACACATCTATTATAGGTAGGTACTGAGATATATAATATATTAATATAATATGCCAATATATATTCAAACTTCCAATTAACCTATATTAACTAACTTATTAGTATAATTCACTATTACTGTTCAGGGTCACTTATATTGTTAATTTTTTGTTCCTTTACTAAACAAATTTCATTAACCTGTCTTATCTAAATTAAATATAGTAAAATCTTTTATCTTATCCTTATGTACTACAATTGTATTTGTATTGAATGTTATATTAAAATATAAAAAACTTTTTAGTACTTATATGTTAGTATTTGCTTTTTACCAAATTGTATTTCATATAAATGTAATTTTTTCATTATTTTCCATTATGTAACCACAAAAGATTGTGGATTATTTTATATATATTATATAAAAAAAAAAAAATATTTTATTAGTTTCAACCTCTGCAAGATATTAGTTTCAATTACAAATACGTATGAAGCAAAAACTCACTTACCTACAACTGAAATGTTAGGAAATTAAATTAAATACATTTTTTGTGTTAGTAACTTACATTTTACTTAAACAGTAAAATGAGACCATTAGTCAATAATTAGTCAATTAAAGATAATATTATTACTTATCATCTTTAAGTTTTATTTTATTAACTTCATACTTCCCTCGGGAATATTTTATTCATTGTTCCATCAATATGTATTACCTACAAAGATTTTTAATTTTTTTTTGGTATTTTTAATCTTTTTCTTTCTCTATATTATGACAGGTTTATGATGAAATTATGTTAGTTATTTTTTGAAGTATTTTAATAGGTACTATAAAAATGTATTAAAATCAAAATTAAATAAAAAATTTTAAACCCGTTTTTTTTAACTGTATTTAATGAGTGAATAAAATTATCTGATCTTTGTTCTTTGACCCATATATTATTGCAAATATAGGTTAAATATAGTTATGAATTTTATATCATAATATTACAATCAGCTATTAGATAATTAGGTAATTACTTATTGAATAATAAAATGAATAAATTATCATAGTTTTATTATTTATAACCAAAGTAGAGGGGAAGCTGTACCAATTTTTTTTTCATATTTTCATACCTCTATATAATTGTAAACATCCACTACTGAGGGAAATAGCATCATAAGTCTGTGTTGTCAGGTAGCTCATTGGTAGGGCAATTTGGGAGATTGCTCTATCAAGCAAGTTAGAGATTTGGGTTTGATTCCCGGTCCGGCAGTTTGATTTTATTTCCCTGGGAGAAGTTAACATAAATATATCTTAAACTATCCCTGAAAATAAAATAATATGTTCTTGTATTGTGTAGTTTACTCTTAAAATTAACAGCTATAAAAAACTTTTCACTTTACACTTAGTGAAGTTTTTGTTATTTGAATACAATGTATCACTTTCTACTTATTTCAAATAAGTCATCACACATCTGATTACTGATTGTATACCAATAAAACACATTTAGGTATATATTCAAATAGTTTACTACAATAGTATTTATACCTAGGTCTTAGATTATTATAATAATATTGATAAACAGTAGGTACGTACATTATCTAATAGGTACTTCAATAAAATATTATTGACAAAAATTAATTTCTTATTATTGCCTCCTTTTAAATTCATTCAATATTTACAATAATAAAAGACTATAGTCATATAAATAAAATACAATAATAAATTAATTTATGATAATCAGTTGGAATATAATTATTAATAAGGAACATATTATTATTCATTTAAATACTTAGCACCTAAATTATCTTATCTTAATGTGAGTCAACAATGTAATAATAATGTTTGAGTAGTTATGTATTTCATTGAATTGCATATTAACTACTCAGCAAGTTACGAATTAATGAATATTTTATAATTCTTATAAATTAAATTGAAAGATAATTAGTAAAAAATATAAATCATTAAAGTAATAACTGTTTTAAGACAATATTAATGTTGCCAATACTTACATGACTCACTTGAGTTACAAAATAATATTCTATCTTGTACTCAGTATTTTAAAATTAATACATGTTAATGGTATGCAAAATTAAGAATATAAATCTGTAGAAACCTATAAACTTTTTGTGTATATTCTGAGTTTTTATTTGTATGTCTAACCTCACTATTTGGGGCAATACATTTGCTTAAAGCCTTAAACTATAACGGTTGTTTCTGTTAGGAAAATTGTATTTGGTTGGTGCCTATATTGGAGGGGATATTCTCAGTACTTTTCTCATTAATATAGAAAACTGACTAAAACTAAGATGAAAACAGGATATCTAGATAACACTACACATTTTCAACAAAATCTAATATTATAATTTTCAAAATAATTTGGTTCTTCTATATGAAATGTCATTATCTTTTTTTTCAATATAATATACCCATTTGTATTCTTAATCAAACATTTTGAAAATGTAGTACAAGGTCGATAAAAAAATTGTCTATATCAATTTAAGAATATCTAAAATAAATGGTTGCAATTTTTTTTTATCAGTTTTGGTTCAAATTTGTATAAGAAATTTTTGTTCAATCTATTTTACATATTTTGTTGCTATTAAAAAAATTTAAATGCAGAAACTTGAAACTTTTCATCATTATGTTTATTATAATTTCTACACAATTTTTATTGAATTCAAATTTTATATATCCTTTACAATAATTAGTAACTTACTCAAGGACAAAATGTACTGAAAACTTACTAATACAACCGAGTTCAGTTTTCTCAATTGTTTCCAGTTTTTAAAATAATTTATACATATCACATTTATTTTAAATATATACAAACAATTCTATTTAATTAGTAAGTATTACAAAATTAATGATTATAACATACATGAACATAGTAAGTTAATTATAATTAAGTCCTATAGGCACTATATTATAGTATAATATTTGGAACACCAAACACCTGCAATAATTTTTGTTTTCTTATACCACTCTGCTCAACCAATTATTTGAGAAATGAGCCTCTCTCCAGGATGATAAGAATCACCAATGAAGATCCGTTATGCTTCTTCTAAATTATTTTGTATAATGTAAAGTATTTAATTTTAATTTGTGTTATGTACTAAATACTAATAATATGTCTCTGTATATTGAGCTCTTGCTCGTAATTATTATAAATAAATAAATTATATAATACAATAACAATTAATTTTAAGATATTGATATATCATTTAAATATTGAAATAATAATAATAATTCATATTAATTTAAAATTAGTTGGTTATTTTTATTATCTATATAATATATTATATTACATATTATACAAATATATTTATATTTGATTTTGATTTTGGTTTATAAACTATAGGTATATCACAATAATGAAATGGTAATTTACTTTTATTGTGCTTTAAATGTCAATGTATACAAAATATGTTTTATTTTATTATATTAAAAAAATTTAGGAGACATAATCTGGCATAGTACCATATTTTAGTGGTTTGTGATGCATTATGATATTAATAAATGTTTTCTATAATTAACTGCTTTTCTTATAAATCAATAAAAAATTGACTATTGCAAATATTGTATTTGTTTACTGATGGGCTTGCCAAAATTATATACAATGACATTGTAATTATTTAGATACACGCACTAGAGATACCTATTGTTAAATTAATTCAGAATTATATTATTAACATTAAAGAAATATTATTAAAATATCAATCAAATTGAACCATTCATTATTACAACATATATCTTAGCTCTTAGTAATATCAATCATAACTTTAAAATTTGAATCTGTATTCTTAGTTCCTTTCTAAGATTTCTATGCTTTAAGTACCCACAAAACAAAATATAAAGTATACAAATAATTGTGTCTCATCTACCATTTTGTGGGTTGGCACTTTGGCAAAAAATTAATTTCTAACCATAATATAATATTATTATTATAGCTGTCCTGGCAATGCTTTGTTATTGCTAGATTTTATTACTATTATTATTTTTATTATTTTATTAATTTTTTTTACTTATTTTATTTCCTACATTTTTTACATTCCTTTACCTATTTTAATTTTTTGTACATTTTTATTTGAAAGCTTCATTACTACAACTTTCATACTTTTATGTTTTCCAATTTTTACCTTCAAGCTTCCATACACTATGTTGGCAGTGGTAATTGTAGGTCACAACAAAACATTGATTTTTAGGAGATCCTATTTGAAAAAGGGCAACATATATTTACCCATGTGAATAACAACAATAGTTGGACATATGGTATCGCAAAGTATTTTGTAGATATTGAAATATTCTTTAATATTGCAGAACATTTTTTTGTTCTATCATCTTTAGTGCGGAAACTATTCCGCATGCGATGAAAGACATTTTATGGCTAATTTTTTACATCTTTGGTTACATTATTGAAGTTTTGGTAGTCATTTTCTTTTCTTAAGAGTAGAATACATGCTGATTTTCTCTTAATTTAATATGCTACCCTGCATTAGAGTAATTATGATAGATTTTAGCTGCAGCCAAATAACAATTTCTGACCCCAAGCTTTTATGTAACACAGATCTACTTTAATTATCTACAAGCCCGATCGCTACACAATACACATACAATTATACACCATTTTTTAAAGAGGACCCTTTGTTTCTTACCAAGATGGGAACCTGTTCTTTTATATTTTCTATAGTATATTATTCAAAATACATATACTTTATTAAATTTAATTTAAACTAATAAGCTGATCGATGGACAGTAATCGACATGTTGCTTTATTTTGCAAGAAGTACCAAATTACATAATAAAAAAATTCTGAATTTGCCCAGGCTTACCTACAATTTTCTAAAATTGTTTTTTAAAAATCTAAGCCTCTGAAGTTATATTTAAAAAAATTAACAGTTAGTCTATGCATCCAGCTCGAAAAGAATAATGAATAATACAAGTTGATTTATTGTATAGCTTTATCTTATCTATGATTACTGATTACACAAATTACAATAAAGATTTGTCGCACAACATAGATTTAAGACTAATTTATATTTAATTAAACTCCAAAAATAACAAAACCTGACATTTTTAGTCTCTATAATTCTCATAATTAGTCTTGTAACACCCTTTTAATGCCATTTGACAATTTAAAACAAACTGAAACTGTTACTGACCCCCATTTTTTTTTATAAGTATTATATGTTTATATGGTTTTTATTAATAACATTTTTAATTGAATTAAAGTTTTGAAAAATTAATTTAATTTTAATGTTTTTTTGTGAAATAAATAAATGTTGTTTTATTTTTAGTTGTTATATTAATTATTAAAACGATATGAGGTTTTTATGTATTTTATTTTTTTTTGCTTCTAGCTTAAGAGGATTGTCTGCGAATGAAGTTGTTGTTGTGCAGTCTCCTAGTGAACATCCTGTTAATTATGATGCGGGTGCGGATCTATTGCATAAATATCAGACTGAATGGAATCAGCTGCACTTATTAGCCGAAGACAATGCCCATAAAGCTGAGGTTTAGCATTTTACAAAATTAAAAGCATATTATTTAAATATAAATATTTTATTAAAATTAATTTATAGGAAGTCAATGAAATGATTAGTCTTCTACATCATCAAATGAGCGAACAGTGGAAAAAAATGGATACAATTACATCGTGCATGGATTCAATGCCACAATTAGTAAAGAGTATTGAAAATGCCATGAAAGACATGGGTAATTGTTTTCTATAAAATTATTAGTTATCAATAATAATAAACTGTCTTTTCATAAAATACATTTTTAATTTTAGAAAACATTAAATTATTGATAAATGATGTGGAACACCAGCTGTTGAAGCTAGATGATGTAGTCGAGGAACAGGAACTTCAAGAACAGATGTTGAACGAGCGGTTTCAATTGGCTGTGTATCGATCAAAAAAACTGAAAGAATTAGAAAAAATTAGTGGTATAATCAATTGTGTTGATATAGTTATTATTACATAGTTTATTAAAAATGTACAATTTTAGGTGAGCTAGAAGCAGATCATAAAGAAAAAGTAGCGGATTTAGAACAAAAGATAAACATCAAACTCAAAGAAAGACAGGAAATTTTCAACCAAGTATTTCAACAAGATATGCGACAGTATATTATATCAGGCATGATTCCCGTGATGAAGAGTTCAAGTGGGTGAATTATATTAATTAATTATGTTATACATTTATATACAACCGGATATGAAGATACCTTAATGATTGTTATTGTTATATAGGCAATGGTGGGCGCGATGAAGTTTCACTTGATGACATTGAAATAGAGGACGACACTGATGCACTTGATGAACTTCTAAATTCTTGACGGTTGGTTTTATACTTGAATGTTATTGTTTAAAGAGTGATATTTTTTTTTAAGAGGTTTGTCTTCCATGATGTCAGTTTAACTGTGATCTATTATTGAATGTTGTTAAAAAAATGAAATTATTTTTAATTGTATATTATTGACATATTTATTATTAAAATTATGCATACATGTTGTAATTATGTACCACAACAATCAAAATGTATTTAAAATTACAAATTACAGCATTCCACTTTTATATTCACTGGTTTTATGATTGTATAACTTAGGCAGATCACTGTGATCACTCATTCACTCCTACACTGCACTTATTAGAATATCTATAAACATCGTATAAACCACAATGGTATTATTATTAAATACAAATATGTTTTTAAACATTATAATACAGCATACTTATAAGTTCTAAACAAAGCTATTTCTTAATTATAATACAGTAAAACTTGCTTAAGACGCTCTTTAAGGGACCAGCTCTCTCTCGAGCGTCTTGAGCGGGAAAGCGTCTTATGCGGGGATGAAAAAAAATGAAGTGATTGAAATATCAAGTTTATTTTTTTATTATTAAACATAATTTAATGGGAAATACATTTATAAATTAATTATAATTATATAGGTACTTACATTTTTTGCTACCGAATTTAATTTAAAAAATATTATTATTACATATTTTATTATTGTTTATTAAAAAATGATATATTTTTGTTTGTTTACGATTCTGACAATGTGTTTCAGCAAGAAAGTTTTCTATTTTGTTAAAAAAACCCAACATTTCTTTGGAATTTTCTACAGAGAATAATACTTTCCGAATTTCCAATAGGTGTTGCAAACCAGCAGTAATTGTAGGAGTAGATACTGGAAAGTCTTGATTTTCTTCTTCTTGATCGTCATCTTCTTTCTCATTCTCCACTAAGTTCGTATCAGCGATTATTTCTAATGAACAAGTGTTACACTTACTAAATCTCATAACAAGATGAAATAAAGTAAAACTGTTATAATAGGTAATGATAAAATAGGTATAGCGATAAAAAAAAACGATAAGAACACGTATATGAGTTAACATTTTATTTTTATTTTCACAAAACTACTAAAATTTATCGTAATCTGCTGAACAAAAGAGTGTTTTATCCCATTAGACAAAGAAAAACCGAGCGTCTTATCAGGTGGTTTTTACATTGACTAGTATAGGAAATGTCTAGGGACCGATGGAAAACAGCGTCTTATGCGGGAAAGCGTCTTAAGCGGGAGCGTCTTAAGCGAGTTTTACTGTATTAAAATATAACTTAAAAGGTATAATTTTATCACACCATTTGATATTTTTTTGATATTTCTGTTGTCTTATTACTAGGGCAGTAGGTCAGGCCTCAGATGTTGATGCCACAAAAACCTATAAAAATGCGCTAAAAAAATAGTTAAAATTTCTATAAAAATTTATTTAATTTTAAATTAATAATTAATGTTTAAAATAATATTATACATGGATAAACATAAGTATTTTGATTTAAGTTTGAATTTCAAAACTGGTTTTTATTTAGAAAGACAATTTAAAAATGTTGTTATAGGTATTTTATGTAATAGGTGGATACAATTGAACTAAATTTAATTCTAATATTCATACTTGTCTTATACATTGTGAAGTATTGTACTGCACTATTACCGGGTGTTTGAGTTTCTCAAATAAAAAAGAACGCCTATTAATAGCCAATATATTATTGTTAGTAGAAAATGATCTTTCCATAAAAAAACTCAAGATTTTTTTATAAATTGGTGAAAAATAAAAAATAATATTTAAAAATAAAAATGTAATTTTTAATGTAATGCTGTTTTACTAAAATTTAGTATTATCTACTTTTATTTAATTAAGAGTTTAATTCTTGTAATTTTATTATTTTATATTTTAAAATGTTATTTATAAAAAGGTTGTACTACGTTTTTAAAATTGGATATGTTGACCTAGATTCAAAAAAATTGTATCATACATATTTATGTATACCTAGACACCTAGTTATTGTTTGTGATTTTCGTTCATAAAATAACTGAACTGCATGGGATTGTAATTAATATATTACTCGTATAAATTATTAGTTATGCATAATACCTATTGTATTAGACAGCTGATAAGTAGATTAGTAGATGAGATGCCTTATACATATTTTATAGCAATTATTAGCAGCTACCTGCATATTATGTATAGTGTACACAAACAATATTTAATATATACCTACCTATATAGTACCTAACACGCGTCACGTAAAGTATGTGAAACGTAAAAAACACCAATTTTCAGTCTATATTAGGTATAGCTATATTTCACTGTATAAACCAGATGTAACGTCCTTACTTCTAAAAGACAGAAGTTTAGCGTTTGTGTCGCACTCAGACTAGAAAAAACCGGAACCATTTTAAAATTTTGGAATCGGAACCCTTGTTTAAATTATTTCACAACCAAAATCAAAATAGGATCAATATTTTAAAAGAAAAGTTTAAAACTTAAAACATTCAGTTTTAGTTTTTAGTTATTCATAGATTTATTGATTCTTTTTGATTGTATTATTTATATTATAATTTATATTTATTTGATGACATATATTTAAAAAAAAAATCTTCTTGTTATGTAATAGTTAAATTTACTCGATTTCTTAATAATAAAATGCAGAGTGTTGTCGTGTTGACGTAATATACTTTTACAAACAAAATAAATGTGTACTTATATAAGTACCTATAATATTTAGATTTAAAGTCTTAACTCTCAATACATATGAGGAAAGATATTAGGTGCCTGTATGAATTATTAATGTTAAAATTGTAATGATAATGTGCATTTTTTAAGACTTAAAAAGTTATGTTGGAAAAATGTTTGTATTTTGAACATCCAACTATCTAGGTAACCGAAATCCAAACGGTCAAGTGAAATTTATTCATCAAGGTTCCAGTTTTTATGGTTTGCGGTTTATATACCCCATCAGGTAAAATACAACCGCACAAATTGATCTGATTGTATTTTCAGGTGACGAGGAACAAAATTTCACCGATGGTTGGAAATGACAAACTTGTTAATATTGAATATGGCACACATGGCACATAATATACATGTGTTGTAAATAAACAGAGATTATATTTTAATATTTCATATAGATTTGCAATATCCAATTATCATCCAAACGAGCAAAAATCCACAAATTGCCATAAGGGTGTATCGTCTATTCATTATTACAGATTACAATACCTACCTAATTATTATAAATACCTATTATATTATAATGTTACAGTGGTTGAATTGGAGACTGGAGAGTATCGTATAAGGGCCGGATTGAAGTTCCCCTTCTATTTTGTCACCAATTCAAGCACTGATAATGTACTTACTTATTATCACATAACAATAACAATGTTATTATATACGTTGATATGTGCTACCTACATGCAATATCTTCATCATACAAAAAAAATTGTTTTTTTCTTTCAAACAATACTAGATAGGTAGGTATAAACTATTTATTTGTTTTACTTTTACAGTTCTGATGACTGGTTCCGACAGTGTCAACATATTGTGTTAACGAATAGATAAGGTGCCTCAGAGTAGTTTTAAAACAATTCCGCTCTTTACTGCTATTCTACCAGTTACCAAAAACTAAATAGTTATAACCAAATTTTTACAATATTTTAATTAACATAACTTATAAATGTATTGTATAGTATATACATAAATGCAGCACTCATATAGTCATATACGTACACAGGTGTATAATCTCTGTACACTTAATTTAATTCACTTTACATTAAAAAAAAAACTATAAAAAAATATAAAACTTTTGGCGTCAAATGAAGCTGTCTATTTTTCAGTCAAACGGATTATTTCAGCATTGTCTCTGCGAGAGACGTAGGTACAAGTTATAAAAGTTCGTAACAATTTTTAAGTCATGCTCAGTCATTTGCTCAGTGCAGTATACAATGAGTAGGCCCGGGCCTACCCTAATTTAGAACCCTTAAAATATACCCAAAATATGCATTTTTAAATTTAAAATAATAAATTGTACCTATATTTATCTTTTGTATTAAGAAAACGTTGCGCCTATAAATCACATTGCATTATAAGTATTTTAAAATATTAATATTTTATATAGTGTTATATACTCTTTCAGTTAAGGCCGAAAAGTATATTTTTTGTAAAAGAGTTGGTTCACTTACGGGTTGTATTTCAAAACACTACACAAAATCTGTTTAACTTAAAGAAAATATTTTATTTTATTATTTTATTATAAGAATATTTTGTACGACACAGTATTGTACGAATCGGCTACTTGTTCACGACTAACTGTTGCTTATTCTACGTTCTTGTCTTGGCGACGCAGTCGCTTACAAAAAAAAATAAACATATTGCTTACACTACTATATTATTGTCTAATATGCTTACTAATCTAAAGTGTGTGCAAGGGGTTCTTATAACAATAGGTACTCATAACTTACTCACTTAAAAACTATAATATCGTAAAAAACGAACGAGAGAACACAGATAATGTTCTTATACTTAAAAGTTTTATAAATCACTCTAATATCAAAACTAAATACTAATAGCACATTATTTAAACTGGTGAACGAAAATTTGCCATGTTGTACGTGTGTAAGGCGGAGACAACATTTGCGGGTACGATGACGTCCACTTTACAATACACACCGAACTTTGAAATGTGAGTACATCGACGTACTGTGGACTGTGATGGTGATAATACCCGTAGCCCGTAGGTATGACCTTTGGTCGTTGGCCGTATATCGATTATATTATTTTGTGCCGTGTACAATAATCAGTGAATAATCTATATTCTATAATATACCTATAAGAAAAATTCATCGGCGATACTAAAGCGTAGGAAAAACATGTATCCGCGAACCGTCAACATCCATATTATATGATAAAAATTAGAAAAGTATAATATTAAATATATTAATTATCAGTCAATATTGTTATGACCGTAAATTTTAAAAATTTATTAAAAATTCTTTTAAAAATGTGCACCTATATTGTACAAATTTTTCTTATAACAGGGCCTGTCCTGAATTTCGTCATCCTGCACACACCTCTGCATTTCAGTTTCTTAATGTACGAGTTAAATCCTCCATGAAACATTTTGTTTCTGAGTATCTATACCTCATTCAGGAAATGATTTTAAAATTTCATTAATTTTTTGATTTACATATATATTTACACATTTACACATATTATGTACGAGTTCTGGGTAGTGGGTACACAACTTTCTTACTCTTCGGTCAGTGTTTGTTGTTATGTTTACAATATGATCAGCATTTCTTATTGTCATGGTAAGA
This sequence comes from Nasonovia ribisnigri, assembly GCA_027563435.1. Classification (NCBI taxonomy): domain Eukaryota; kingdom Metazoa; phylum Arthropoda; class Insecta; order Hemiptera; family Aphididae; genus Nasonovia; species Nasonovia ribisnigri. The sequence continues at coordinate 5,095 of JANEHU010001978.1, read as the reverse complement.
AGAACAGCTCCAAGAACATACCATTTCAATCCACTCGTACTATTTCATCCCATTCATTTATTTTACATAAGATTATTCCTGAATTTGTAATAATTTCATCGATTGGCCCATTTGATCCTTAAATGTTGATCCTAACATGCTCCTTAGTTTGGGGGCTAATACACCTGTCATATTTTCATCTAATTCTTCTCACGTGATCTTAAATAAAAACAAAAATGTATATACTATATTTCAACTTCATATAATCAATTGAACTAACCATTGAGCCCTCAATATAATTACGACAACTGCATTCTTTGATGTATAGCCTTATCTTGAATTTCAAACCTAACCTAATAAAATAACAGCACCTAAATAGCTAAACCTACTAATAATCCTGTGCATCATACCTATATATTATAAATAACAAAATAATAATAGGTACTATATTATATTTTTATCAATGACCATTTAATATGGAATATATATGCTGAATACAAACAAGTGGCGTGATTTAGTTCGTAATTTTCATATTATATAAACCACAATTTAGTCTCTATTATACGATAAAAACGATTTAGGTACCTACTATATTATTATGCATTTACAATTTATCGTTTCATTGTATCTTTTTTATAATATATAGATATTACTGATATTAGATATATATAAATGCGGTGTTAGTGTGTTACTGGTATTAGTATACCTATTAGGGAGTTGTGGATACATTTTATTGTTGTATTAATTGTGTGTTTATCTTCAAAACCATGTAAAACTTAGATATTTAGAATTAAAATCAAAATATAAAATAAGTACCTTATACATTTTATATTAGATATTGGTAGGTATGTTATGTGTATATCTAACTCATAACTAAAAAATAATAAATTAATAAACACTGAAATATATTGAAAGTTCTAATATAAAAACTAATTTCACATCGATGATTAAAATTTTTAAGCTATTATATTAATATATTATGCACACATTTAAAAAGTTGGACAAGTGGGTGCCATCATGCTACTCTGTTTTACATTAGGTGTTGTGTGGGTGACGAAATTTTCGGTCATTTTCTGTACGCAAATATATTTTCAAAATGTTTAAGTTCATTGTAAGCTATTTATAGGCATTTGATTTAAACATCTAGAAAATACATTGATCCAATTTTTTTTGTATATAATATTTCGACCTAATTCGCCAAAAATAATAATTCATCTTGAAGTATTATAATAAGTAATTGATAACACTCTTAATAAAATAAAATTATGACTATTACTTGTAATAACGCAAAAATAAACGAAATATGAAAGTAATAATTATTAAAAAGGATAAGACTATAAGAGTAAATAAAATAAGACGCCTGTCAATACTTGTATTTACAATTATCGGTATTACGCTATTACCTTCCTCCTGATCGTCGGAGGGCTCTCGAGGTTGTGTATTCGAGAATATGATCAAGTACACCGAGGTGATACAGTATGGATAAACAAGTTCTATAAATTAATACAAATCATATGATGCGCATGCACCTTACCTTATTCGCAGCTGTAAGTTATTTGTTCAGGTGACTTAATAAGGTTGTAAAGTTTTAAACACTCGAATCCAAAATGAATGTAACACTGATGTATTTTCGTTAAAGAAATAAGTCAGTTGTCGCTCGCAGGATCCGGTGTTGAGGAAGTTGTTGTAAGGGTGATCGGTGCTCAGGAACTCGAGGGAGGTTGTTGCGTCTTAGAGTGGTGCGCCTGCACTGATGAGAGGTGACGACGTGGTCAAGCCGGCAAGAGTCGCAGGCGGCTTCATCTGCGTTTCAAAGAGTTTTACCGTTATCCTTGTGGCAGAGACCCTGAATGGACCATCCCTTGTCTCTAGCGGCACACGAAATAGATCACGCATGTTGTGCCAGGTTATTAGAATCAGATGTGAGTCTCTACGCGACCACCAAATAATGCAAATCGTTCCTTTCATCAGTGATTAATGGTGTTTATTGGATTTTTTAACGGTTCTCTGCGTGCGACAACTTGACCGTTATTTATTTTATTGAATTAAGCAATATATATACAATTATGATGTGTGAGCATATCATTACATACTTATGGAAAACATTTATTCAATAAATTCAATAATTCAATAAATTTGAACTTGAGTTTTATACTGCATTTTTATAAATGCAGAGTTACCTATCTCATGGGTGTTTAAATTAAAAACTGTAAGGGAATTTTCAACTACAAATTAATTTCCATATTTTATTTGCATGATTTAAACAGTACCTACCAAAATAAATATGTTTTATTTTATTGAAATCGAATACGTACTTGTTCGTTGACATAGGAAATTAAGTAGTAGATGTAACACATATGCAATATTTCTGATGATATTGAGAAAACAAGTTTGAAGTTCATTGGAGATAACAATGAAAAACCATTGAAACAATTCATCTAAAGTGTAAAAATAATTGTGTAAGTAACAGCATACTTGTGTAGATTGAAGTAATTTAACCATTATTTGTGAGGTGGATAGTAATATTACTAACGATGATACAGAAGCTATTTGAAAAAGTATTACTGGTTGTATTATTTTGTATATAATTTTCATGTTCCTGTAAGAAAATGTATTGTATAGTATAAATAAAGTTATAATTATATTATTTTCCATAGTAGTCAAATACCTACTAAAAAGTACCTACTTATATTCGAATATTTCAATAACTATTGTACAATTAAAGTAAAGTTGTAAATATAAAGTAAAGTGTAAAAATATAAAAGATTAACAAAAGTCAGTGAATCTGTTCTTCCTCTCCATAAAAGTAATAACATAAGGTCCATAGTCACTGGACTACGTCTCAGCTAACCTAATCGTTGAGACCCAGCATACACTGCCAACAGCAGAAGTGGGACAGTGACTGCATACACAGGATGAGTACCTAAGGCGAAATGAGCCACATTACTGTGCGTAATACCGCAAGTCCTTCGAATCTATTAAAATGAACCAAAACAATACAAATATTTGCGTAAAAGTTACACAGGTTACTGGGAGCTTTATGTTCAATATGAAGTCTTTTCCGCTAAATTTAATCACATAACATGACAAAAAAATTAGCAGAATTCAAGGTTTTCTACACTATTTCTCAGTTCAAAAAAATTGTATATAGCAGTAGTATTCGACATTTTAACTGATGCCCCGTTTGAATGATATGATTTTAAATATTAGGGGGCACTTATTTTCAGCGTCTGTGATTTTAAATCAGGTTATTCAGGTTATTGGCTTGGCAAATGACACTATAAGTCGTGAATTACGATTGTTAATGGCTTTTCGCATGACCTCATCGGCCATCGGGTCTGTACTAATTGTGATTCATCTTCCATTCAGTTTAAAAAGTAATCTAATGAGTTTCGTGCGTCTGATAAAATAGGTGTTAAGAGGATACCTATAGACCCCTTCGTCCAAGTATAATTGAACGGTATATGGTATATTTAAAAAAAAATTTAAGTCATGTGACTATGTGAGCCATTTGAAAAAAGTGCTTGAGTGACTAAAACATTATGGTCTATCTTATCATCCAAAAAAAAAAAGGGGGTCAAGTGGATGTCGCTCCGCTGTACAGTAGATCAAGTAGATCACTGTACTATAATGGATGGTATTAAATTTGAATTCAATGATATAATATCATTGTATACGAAAAACGATTCTGAGCGGAGACGGTATGTCAGTCTAGGATATTTTAAATTATATTGATATTGTTATTTTACAGACTGCTAAGTTGAATTAATATTATTCATATTATTTAATTATTAACCTTAAATTATCAGTGATACTAGAAAAATATTATAATATATACTTTTACTCGTTAAAATTGATTTTAATATTATGTAATTTCGTCCAAATTTAAACTTAAAATGTCAGTAAAAAATAACTGTGTTTATATATTTTTTAGATTTTTTGATTACAGTATTTAATATTTATTATAATCTTTGTTTTAAATTTTCAATCCTTAGTTATAAAAACTGACCATTTTATAGTTGTTTAATTACAATGATTGATAATGTTCGAGATTTTGATGAATTTTGTCAAAATTCGAACTTTAAATGCTTATAAAAAAAATGTGTGCCTATGTATTTTTAATATTTTTCAATTGCTATTGCAACAATATATCAGGAGCCTTGTATACATTTTCATTATTATTGGCCCAACAAATAAAAATTTATTGGTATTTATATAAAAAAAAACTAAATAAATTTAAAATTTAAATTAAAAATTAGATTGTGTATAGGAAATGCTTATACAAACATTCAGTGAAATTTTCATACATCTACAGTTATTAGTTTTTAAATTGCAACAAAATAAGCAAATCGCTACATGAGAAATCGAATGAATATCAAATCTTGTAAAAATTTGAACTTAAAATGCTCATAAAAATGTATTTTGACTTGCTTATAAACATTTTTTTCTTGATAAAATTAGGCAAACTTATGAGGAATCTTGTATTACATTTTCAAACCTTAGATTTAAAAAGAAAATTTTTTATGAATTTCTAACTCAAAATAAATTGCACATTTTCGTCATTTTTACGTATTTTGTCAAAATTTCAACTTTGATTACCTATAACAAAAAATTGTAACTACGGATTTTTAATATTTTTCACCTGTTTTTGAAACTATATATTAGAAGCCTACTATTAAATTATTAAGATTTTTTATCCAACAAATAAAATAACTTTATTGACATTTATAGAAAAAAAAACTAAAAAAATTGGAAACTGAAAATGTCCGTTAACAGCTCAAAATAAGTCAGAATATTTTGAAAATACTATGGTGTGTAGAAAATGCTTATATGAACATTCGGTCAAAATTTCATGTCTCTACGGTCATTCCTTTTAGAGTTATACCAAAAACCAAAATCGATTTTGTCAAAAATTGGTTTTCCGTAAAAATTCCAGTTTTTCCTTTAATTTTTCATTTGTTTTTCTAGGCGCTCATGAAAACTACTGGGCATTTTTAACTTTTGACCCCCCCAAAGTACCAACTAGATTCACTTTCCTATCAGAAAAGGTACTATTAAAGAAAATCGAAGCATTTTTTCTGTCCTAAAACGTGATGACAGACACAAAAAATAAAAA